>JARHVA010002327.1:382500-487500 GCA_037957365.1 Torreya grandis
TAAACTTCAAAACTATTGAAACTTTGAAACTTTGGATGGAGACACTTGGAGGATTTCAACAAGCTTTAGTAGGGATAGGTGGTGTCTTCCATTGTGATTAAAAATAAAGTGCAATGGAGCTCAACAGATGACATGTGGCAGTTTCCACTTGACTCATTCTTTTTAGGGTGCTCCTTTGAAACATTTTGATTGAACCAACCGATTTAACCAACTTTGGTTCAATAGTTCATTCCTTCCTTAAAGCTTAGTCTTTTGGAAAGTTGATGAACTTACCAAAGTAGTTGAGTGTCCTACTAATGTCACTGAATGGTTCAATCTGGTTGAAGCACTTAACTCTTTTAACCCTGTCAATGATGTTAAACCTTCAACCCACTGAACTATTGAACCAAAGTGGTTCAAGGTTCAACAGTTCAATCTTCACTTAGAAGCTCGTTGATGAGCCCCTTTTTGGTTGAACCAAGGCATTGAACCAATCTTGAAAATGCTCAAGTGTTGCAAACTCACCCCCTTTTATTGAACTCGTTTGAAGAAGCCATTGAAATAGTTGAACTTGCAAATTTCAAGCATGTTGAGTCTATAGATTTCTAGAAAATCTTGAAAAGTGAGGAACTTGAAAGCTTAGAAGAAATTTTGAAAAGGGAAGAGGCAAATTTGGTCTTGCAAGACCAAATTGGCTCATACATTGTCCCAAAAAGAGTGACATTTTTTTGGGGGGACAATAATTGGCTCCTATTGGGGAACTTCCTTCAGATGAGAACTTAGAATAGTTGAGGGAAGTAGAAACTAGAATCTCCAGTGCCTTGAAGTGTACCATTGGGCTATGGAGTCATGCTACCCAAAACGAAAGGTGACAAAAATGAACAACAATGAAAAGCACAAAAAGAAACAAAAACTAAACAAAAATACATATGTACAAACAACTTCATCTGATACTTCAAGAGTTGAATTACTTTAGATGCTACCCATTGTGTGGCAGAGAAAAGGGTGTGCCATCTTGATATTTCAATAGGAAGTTGTTTTCACCTTTGAGCTCATGGATAGTAAAAGGGCCTCTCCATAGGGAATCAAATTTTCCATGCATTCCCTTTAGTTCTCTTCTCTTGTCCCACAACAGGACTTGATCTCCAATCTAGAAATCTCAATTCTTTGCTTTTTGGTTAAAGAGTTTCTTCACTATGCTTTGATGGACTGTGATTCAGTCTACCACTATAGTTATCTACTCTTTTAGCTCAGTCAAGCACATGATTCTCTTATCAAGGGCACTTTCATACATTTGATCTTCAGTTGCCTTGACCAATTTTAATGCTGGCGATTCCAAGGTGATTGGTATCTCAGCATTGATACCATAAAGAAGTTAGAAAGGAGACATACCAGTTACCCTTTTGGGTGTAGTTCTGTCTACCCACAAAGCATCAACCAATGCTTTGTGCCATGTTCTTTGGTTGTCATCAACCAACGTCTTGATGATAGTCACCAAGTTCTTATTATTTGATTCAACTTGTCCATTCCCTTATGGAAAGTAATCATATGAGTGGGAGAGTGTAATTACATATTATAAATAGAATTGAGTGATCTCCTAGGAAGTGAAACAAGCTACATTATTAGTGACAATCTTAGTTGGGAGCCAAAACTTGGAAATGATGTTCTCTTTTAGGAAATTGCACACTACTTCTGAAGTAGCATGTTTGGTTGGAATTGCTTCCACCCACTTGGTGAAGCAGTCTATGGCTGTGAGGACATAATCATGTCCAATGCTTGAAGATGGGTTTACAACACCAATAAAATTGAGGCCCCATTGCTGAAATGGTTCTTCTATGACTACTGGCTTGAGAGGTAGGGCAACTAACTTGGGTCTTCCAACAAACTATTATCATAGTTCACATTTCCTTGCCCACTTGTACGCATCTTGAAAAAGAGTAGGCCAGTAATATTTGGCCCAAAGGATCTTATGGGTAGTCAAAGGAGTATAAAAATGTCCTCCATAGGCCTGATTGTGGAAGGATCTCAAAAGTTGGCTTTGTTGCTCCATGTCCACGTAGTGAAGGAACACTCCATCAAGGCCCCTTTTATATAGGCCATTGTCCCAAAGGATGAAATTTGCCACTTTCAACTTGATAGTCCTTCTCTCTTTATAACATAGGTGAGTAGGACATTCACCATAAGTAAGGAAATGAGCAATACCTTAATACCACTCATCAGTGGTAGAGACAAAGAGGACTGTTGGCACTTTTACTTCTTCATATTTTTGATGCTCTGTTCCTTTTGGGTTATTATCAACAGTTAATTAACATAAGCCTTTTCCCCAAACTAGATTTGTTGGTTTGATGAGTAGATCAAACTCCTAAATATTTTCAACCCAATTACCTCTTTTCATCTCAAACTCTTGCTGAGTTAGTATGGATTTGATTGTTGTGTCAGGAACCAAGGCAGTAGTACGTGAATTCAAGATGTAGAAGCGGAAATGCTTTACCACCTTCACCACTACATAAGCATGCTTTTCCATATTCGAGCACTTTAGCTCATGAGCTTTGAGAGGAAAACTCATGAAGGAAATGGGAGACTCCATACCTTCTTTATTCTGTTGAACTAGAATCTCTAAAAGCGTGTGTTCTAAAGCATAATTATACATGGTGAACTCTTTGTTATAGTCTAGACAAACTAGAATTGGGGCATGGGCAATGGCAATCTTGATATCTTTAAACCCTGACTTGCCTTCATTAGTCTAGCTGAAGGTGGGCTTTCCCTTCATCATGTTTACAATATGTCTAGTCTTCTCAACAAACTCAGGGATGAAACTTCGTAAGAAATTCACCTTTCCAAAGAAAGAGTGAACAACAGCCTTACTTTTAGGAAAGGTAAGCTCTTGGATAGACTTGACTCTATCTGAGTCAATTTTTATGCCTCCTTTGGACACAATGTGTCTAAGAAGTTTTCCCTCTGTTACTCCAAAAACTAACTTCTTGTGGTTCAAGGAAATGCCATTTTGATGGCAACGTTCCAGCACTTGTTGCAAGTGGCACACATGATCTGGGTGATGTTTAGAGAAAATAGTCAAGTCATCAAGATAAACTACAATGAACTTACCCATCACATCCTTGAAATTAAGTTACATTGCTCTCTGAAAGGTGGCACCAGTGTTTATCAAGGCAAAAGGCATTCTCTTATAGGCGAAGGTGCCCCAAGGTGTGGTGAATGCAATTTTATGCTGGTTTACTTCACCAGCTTCAACCTGATTGTATCCTGAGAAACCATCTAGCATTGATAACATCTCTGAACTAGTCACTATCTGAAGCACTTGATCCGTGATTGGCAAAGGATAGTTATCCTTCAAGGATGATTGATTCAAATTCCTAAAATCCACACAAAGGCAAATTTTTCCATTCTTCTTCCTCATAGGCATTATGTTTGCAATCCATGTGGAATGATGGATTGGGAAAATGATCCTAGAATTTAACATCTTTTGTATCTCAGATAGAATAGTATCTGATATCTTTGGATTGTACTACCTAGGTTTTTGCTTGTAAGGCACTGAGTTAGCCTTTAGAGGAATGTCATGTCAGATTTCATTAGGCCTGAGTGACTTCAAGTCATCATAGGAGTATGCTAAATGTCCATGTAATGTCTAAATAGAGAATTGAACTTGAATCTTTCCTCAGGAGTGCAACACTTCCCAATGTTCACCATCTTGGGATCTTCCTTGGTACCTAGATTTACTTGATCAAGCCCCTGAGAGGAGCTTGCCTCTATTTGCTACTATTTGATAAATCTATCATGCTTATCAAATAGTTTATCAAGGGAGACTAGGCATTTGGGGGAATCTTATTCCCTTTAACTTGCATGAACTCTCCGTCTATGCTTGAACTTGATTCAGGGGTCAGTTCAGGCTCTTGAGGTTCACTGCCTTCAAAATGCAATCATTTAAAACTATCCTTTTGCTCCAAGAAAGAAATGATTTGGTTGTCATTGTTAAACACCTACTAATGACTGACATTATCAGGTACACTTGGTCGAGAGACTAGTTTAATAGTGTACTTGTCTCCTTTAAAGTCTAAGTGGGGAACTAGAAGAGTGCCTAAGATAGCCAAAGCATTAGCTCTATCATTAAATTCCTTGGGGACTGCAGAGATGCTAAAAGCATCAAAGTTTTCAATTTGGTCCTAGACTAGATTGTGGTAATGGCACAATCTCTCATTTTTAGTCTGATACAGGTTTCTTACTTGACAAACCAACAGTTCAGTGTCTCTTTTAGCATGAAGAAGCTTGATACCTTTATCTTGAGCAGCCTTTAATCCAAGCAATAGGGACTCATACTCAGCTATGTTATTAGTGTTTTTGAATTGCAACTTGTTAGATGAAGGAAAAATATCTCCTTGAGGAGATATCAACACAACCCTGGCTCCTGAACTGGTAGAGGAATAGCTACCATTGAATTCAAGGATCCATACCTCATTAGACATTGATTTTCCTTTGGAGGTGGAGATTCTTCCATAGTTCCAGCTGAACTAACCTTCAGTTTGTCACCTTTGAGAGCTTCAACAAGGGTTTCATGAACTTCTTCAATGGATAGAAAGTAGTTACCCATGCCTGAAGATTCAAAAAAAAATTGAGCTTCAAGTGCTGATGATTGGGTGACCACATAATTTGTTTTCTTTTTAGGAAGTAATCTTTTCATGACACCTTTGACTAGGATTCTTGCCTCAAACAATTCCATGTTGAATTTGCCACTAACATCTTTGCAAAAATTTTGGCCAAGAAGGATGTCATAAGATGCTGGGATGTCGGCCACCAAGACAATCATCTTGATTCTTTTGTCTGGGAATGCTACAAATGCAAATTGGGCATCCTTAATTTTCCCCAGCAATGGTACTTACTTGTTTTCCATGGAGAAACATCTACCAAATGTCCTGGTTAGTGTAAGGCCAAGGCATTCAACCACTTTGGTAGGCATGACATTGTTTGAAGCTCTAGAATAAATGATACAATTGTTTAGCTGATATCCATTTATTAATAGAAATACATAGAAAGGCTCTATTTTCTTGGGAGTAGTAGGAGGAGCAATGACAAGATTATTTGGGATAGACATGTTCCTTGGGGGATCATGAGTTGCTTTCTTAGCTTCTTATCTTATTGGGATGTTTTGGTTCTTCACACATTGAACCAATTTATCCAACTGATCAGGGTTGGACTACAAGAATTCAAATTTAGACATTTGAACTTTGGATTTCTTTATATGATCAATAATGTCAAACATCTAAAATGAGCTAGGAATAGAGGATGGGAGCTCATCCTTTTGATTCTTGGTAGGGGGAGAACTAGATTGTAGATTTAAAGTAGAAGGTGCAGGGGTATTTGGTGTACTTACCTTTCTTATAGTCATTAGATCTTTTGGGTGGAAGGGTAGAGTACTTCCATGCTTAACAATTGAGATTTCTAGTTGAGGTCACTCCTCTATCTTCTCTTTATCAGCTTCTTGAGCTGATTGATTCTTAGACTAGGTGAACACAACATATGATCCCTCCATTGCATTACCTTCACTTCTGGGTTCATCTTGATAGTTTAGGAAACTAATGTTGGAGTCACCAACTAATTATTCTTCTTCCTTAGTGAAGATATTAGCATCATCTTCAGGGTTCAACTCAGGCTGGAATGAGAAACCTTAGTCAGCTTTAAGATATCCAATCACTGAGTTAGTTGGAGGTAATTTAAGGGCAAGGTTCCTCTATGGGGAAGGAAGATGATTCAGTTACCCTTGACCCTTAGCAGCATTTCCTTGGTATGTTTGATTCTGGATTGTTCTCCTTGGGATATGTCTATATGCAGGAGCAGATGATGTCGCTTGGGCCATTTGTCTTCTGAGAGCTAGCAATTCATTTGCCAGCTTTTGCACCATGGGATCAGTAGTGGCTGTAGATGAGTAATCAAAAGATGAAGAAGATTTACCTCTATTTAGATCTCTCCTTATCTTCCCAGCTAGGATAAGGTCATCTTCTACCTCAGTAGCCAAGTAATGAGCTTCAACAAGGTCTATCTGGTCAATGCGTCTTAGTAGAAAACTCACTTCAGGCAGTTGTGAGTTGATGAAGAAGCACTTGAGGTTTTAAAGGGTCAGCTAAGTGATTGCAAGGATCTTGTTCCTCAACTTATCAAATTTGGCTATGAAATCCCTCATCAATTCATGAGGTTCCTTCTTCATCTATATGAGCTAGGCTAGAAGGGCATGTGCATCTTTTGTAGGTTTGAATCTAGATTCAAACTTGGCTTTGAGTGTGTCCCAGTCAATCACTAATCTAGCTTATAGATGGTAGAACCAATCTATAGCAGTACCTTGTAATGTCTCCATGAACAGTCTGACTGCCACATCCTCAAATTCCACACCTATCACATTGCAGGCTATGCTGAAGGCTGCAATGTGTTCATCAGGGTGAACCTTTCCATCACCAAAGAATTTGGGGAAATTATTCCTTGAACTACGTGGAAGCTTATGTAGGGGTGGAGTAAGATTAAGTGGGCCAAAAGAGTTACCCCAGGGGCCTTGAACTACCATAAGTGGATTATTGAAAGCAAGGATAACAAATCTAGCTGGTGTATGTATAGGCAAAGTTCTACTAATAGCAAAAAAAGTAGCTATGCCTTGTGTTGGTAACCTAGTGTTCGTAGGAGGAAGACTCCTAGTTCGTTGGAGGTGAGGTTGTGGAGGAAACAACTCAAAATTGTTCTACTGCACCAAATCAAAAATAGGGTCAACAACACCTTGGGCTTTTTGGCTTCTAGTATAGTGTGAAGTTTCCATATTGTAAAACAAAAATAGGAAAGAACTGGTCCTACTTTAGATTGAAACTTGAGGCTTTAAACTGCGCACTCTTTCCCTAGCAGAGTTGTCGAAAATTGTTGGGTGAATATTTTGTTGACCATCTAACTGGTGAGTAAAATAGGTCCTATCACCACAACAGTAGGGAGATTGATTGGCCAGAAGTGTAGGTTTACTACATCAAAAGGGGATAAATATCTCCTCTCATCAAGGGGGGGTTCCTTATTAAGTATACATAGCTATAATATATATATATATATATATATATATATATATATATATAAGTAGAAAATAAGACACAAGGGTAGGACAAACCATCCATCTCTCTTTTTTCAGAGATGATGCTAACAAACAAAGGAGAAATATTGAGAAACATTGAAGGCACTTCTCTTCTTTCAAAAGTATTCTTATAGGAAATAATAGGAGTCCATTCAAGGAACAAGTAACCGATAACCAAAGTACAAAGTAACTAGTAATATAAGATGCAGCACAAAGTCTCCACCTTAACTACCCAAGAGAGAGATACAAAGAATAATGGGGGCACAAAGCCATCCCAAGGTCCTTTACATAGGAAAAAGAAAATACAAACACATTGAAAGTACTTGTGGGGGCACAAAGTCATCCCATAGTTGGTCCTCAGGACACCTTCCTAACCACTTCTACTAGTTCTATTTGTTAGATCAGATAAATAAGAATGCTTCTAGGAAATAGACATATGAACAATTTCATAAATAACATAGGCTATTTCCAGCACAAAGTCTAAAAAGGTCACTTGATTTCTTATTCAAATGAAGAAAAATGATTAACAATCTGAGCTCAAAGTCTCAGTAAATGCCTTTTAATTTGGGCAGAGTTTTTGCTTCTATAGCAGGAAAAGATCCTTCATAACAATCAGAGAGATTATAATATATAGAGGTTGAGAGAGGTTTGGCGTGTTTATCCCATGGAATAGCTCATGCTGCACATGCCATGCTTTGAATGCACTTTTAGTTCTATATTTTAACTTGACTGTCATCCCTTAGAATTAGACGATCCTCTCAATTTCCTTTCTTGATTACACCATTGTTCACTTTGCCTTTATTCCCAAACAAGTTGTGTCTTTTAAAGGCTTGAGAAATCTCATCCATGTTTTTAGGTTTAAGAGGTCTATCAAATCTAAACACTGTGTTGATACTCCAGATCTTTCATATTATTTCCTCCACTTTGCAGTGATTAGGGCTATCACACTTAAGTCTGCAAAAATCAACAGACACTTCATTGCCACCAATTTGGCATCCTCAGGTCTATCATCATTTGAAATCCAATGGCTAATTGATTGCCCCTAATTTGATGGTTGTGGGTCTGTCATCCTTCTTGGCAACTCTTTTTCTAGATATTGAATTAGGTCCTTAAATTGCCTCTCTATTCTTTGGTCACTTTTTGCTAAAAAATTGACACATGGTAGCATCTGCTTTGAAACAGGCAAGGACATGCGGCAGCTTCCACTGCTCTTATAGGCCTTAGAAACATTTTGTATGAGTCTGACAAAAGATGACACATGGCAGTCTCTGCTACACTTTAGCATCCTTTGAAAACACTCGAGACTTATTTTTGATTCACGTAGATGATAACACATGTCGGTCTCCACTATGCTCTGAAAAATGCTTAGGAGAAGCTTATAAACTTGTTCAAAACTAATAGGTAGACACGTGTCACTCTCCGTAGAGTTATAAATGAATAGATGGTGGCTTCCACTTGTCTTTGGAGAGTCAGGAAAATGATGACACATGGCACATTCCACTTTCTTCAGTAGCTCACTGGGGGTCCACCATAGTCTTTATGAAAATCAGGAGGAGGGAGAAATTATGGAGATTGACACTTGTCAACTTTCGCTAAACTTTTGCAAGGGACACGTGGCATGTTTCACGGCTTCTTGAGACTTAGACAAAAACTTGCATAAAAAATAAATACATGCGCATTGAACTTTAGAACTATTGAAACATCGAAGCTTTAGATGGAAACACTTGGAGGATTTCGACAAGCTTCAATAGGGACAGGTGGCATCTTCCGTTGCGATTAGAAACAAAGTGCAATGGGGCTCAACAAATGACATGTGGTAGCTTCCACTTGACTCATTCTTTTTGGGGCACTCCTTTGAACCATTTTGATTGAACTGACTGATTGAACTAACTTTGGTTCAATGGTTCATTCCTTCCTTGAAGCTTAGTCTTTTGGAAAGTTGATGAACTTACTAAAGCAGTTGAATGTCTTGTTGATGTCACTGAATGGTTCAATCTGGCTGAAGCACTTAACTCTTTTAACCTTGTCAATGATGTTAAACCTTGAACCCAATGAACTATTAAACCAAAGTGGTTCAAGGTTCAACAGTTCAATCTTCACTTAGAAGCTTGTCGATGAGCCCCTTTTTGGTTGAACCAAGGCGTTGAACCAATCTTAAAAATTCCCAAGTGTTGGAAACTCACCCCTTTTGATTGAACTCATCTGAAGAAGCCATTGAAATAGTTGAACTTTCTAATTTCAATCATGTTGAGTCCGTAGATTTTTGGAAAATCTTGAAAAGTGAGGAACTTGAAAGCTTAGAAGAAATTTTGAAAAGGGAAGAGGCAAATTTGGTCTTGCAAGACCAAATTGGCTCATATGTTGTCCCAAAAAGAGTGACATTTTTTTGGGGGCACAACAATACCAAAAGACATGATTCATAGCACATATCCAATCTCTAATCAAAGTTAAAAATCCATAGTTGGCCTTATGATAGAGTTGAGTTCCATTGGGGTGTAGTATTCTAGTAGATTGGAATAAGATAATTCAAAAATCTATAGTGCTACCTAATTTCTCATGCAAGTACCCAATCTTCATAGTAGACTAATGGATCTATAAGGGGTCCTAAGGAATGGGGAACACATTGTGAGAAGGTAGGTTAATTTTAATTTTCATGTATATAGTCTTCATGGGATGATATTCATAATTAATCTTGATAACCCAAGATTTGTGTGGTTAAGAGAAGTTCTTCAGAGTCTTTAGTATTGACAATCCTCTTTTTTTGACAAACTTAATGTCAGTGTCATGAATTTAATCAAAGAGTTTATCTACCTTGATTTTTCATTCCCCCCTTGATAGGGTATTTTGATTGTAAATTTGTTTCCCTACTTCTATTTTCCCTCTACTTCACATATTTAAATCATGCCATCACTACTTTGTTTCACTTTTATCTATCTTTAGAAACAAAATAATTTTCTTGGGTGACTATGGGTTATTTTATTTATACCATTGATTTACATTTATATAATTACCTTGGTTTCATTTGAATTTTTTTCACTATCATTCCACTTTTTGGATAATTTCATCTATTTCTATATTTTAGTACGTTTTCCATTGCTAAGTGAGTTCAAATAGTTACTCTTCACTCAACAATGTTGTTTTTATTTTCATACTTTTATTCCATTATTGAGTGAGTTTAGATTGTTACTTCTCACTCACCATTTTTTTCCCTTTCATATACTTTTTCTATTGATGATTGAGTAAGGATTGTTACTACTCACTCATCAATGTTGTTTTACCATTTTTCCCCCATCTTTGTTTAAGTAAGGATTGTTACTTATTTCATATTGATGTTAGACTATATTTTTTCATTTATCCTTAGTTTTATTTTCTTTGTTTACCTTTCTTACTTAATGTTTACTTATTTGAGTTTTTTGACCATTTAGTAGCCTTGGATTTTTTGGTTACCTAATTTACTCTAAATTTTGAATTGGTCATTTCATCCTAACTTAGCATTTATCACCCCAGCTTACCAAGTTACCAAGTAAATAATACCTACATATTTTTAGTTATCTTATCTTTCTCACATTTATTTATTTTTTCTCTTTAGTTTTGTATCCTTGGGTTTGTCTAAAGCAGTCTTTGTGCCCTCCACAATAAAAAATACAAACATAGTAGACAACCATTTAAAAATAAATCTAAGTTGATGTACACCTACATTACTTATTTTCTTTCAGTTATTTTATGTTTTAAAATATTGTAATTGACTTATCTCAGTATTATGTGTTGATATGATGTTTTTTACCAAAGCACCATCCCACGTTATAATTACATGACACATGATGAGCTTCAAGTGGGGCATATATATACACATAATATTTTAAACTTTATCAATTATCGATACTTTTTCTCTTGCAAGAACTCATCAAGACTCAATCTCTCTAAGTGCATGCCTTAAAGGGTGCACTGGGAAAGGTGTGGGTAAACCATTGGTGATTTTTAAGATTATTGTTACATATACCACCACTTAAAACCAACACAAACCTATCTTATACTTTTTTGTAAGCTATGACACCTCCCTTACACACTCTTCCAAGAAATTCACTACCTCAAACAGCCCCTACCTAAGCCAAAATCTATTTTTGAGTTTTACTAAACAAATTCATCATGGGCTGACCCTATATTTCAAATATATGATTCCATTATGGGATTAGGTCATCCTTGGCTGACATAGTCTGTGATCAAGCCAATTTTATTATTTTAAAGATATACAATTGACTGGGCCAACTCTATTAGATAAAACTTTACAAAAGTTTAGGGTTATATCCAATTATATATACATATTGTTTTCACAATTTCATAGAGAGATAAATTATTAAATCATTATTTGTGCATATGCTTATCCATTATTCTACTTGAGGATCCATTAATTAGGGTTTTAATACTACACTCGGAGATAAAAAATTTGTCTTGTGGTATACGTCTTTTGGATGCATAGGAGAGGTCATGTATCTTAGACCTAACCTACATTTTTTATCCTTACAATCCATAACAACCTCTCATGAAGCATGTTGGCTAAGGAAGAGATTGAGGCTTGGTGGGTTCATCTTCCAAGGTATGTATTCCTAACGTTAATCCTCTTTATTAAAGTAGATTGATTTACATTTGTTAGATTATATGCTTCTCTCTCCATGCATTAGGATTAATTATACATTGACTTGAGTAGATTTATTCTATGCATGTTTAGTTTTATGTTTATTACCCCCATTTTTTGCCACATGCTTTGGTGAACACTAGAGTATATTTTACTTTAATTTGTTATTTACATGTGAATAATTAACATAGGGCCTAACTAGGGTTATCATATGGTATTCCTTGACTAGAGGATTTGGAACCCTATCTATTGACATTATGTGGTAAGGGAACCCTTATTTAAGTCTAGTAGATCCATATTGGTCATGACCTTGATTGTTTAAATGTACCAATAATAAGAATTTTTAGTGTGATTTATATTATCTAAGTTTGAATTGATTTGTATATTAGCTTCACTTTCCCTTGTATACAGTATCCATTACTTGACTACATGTAGAAAAGCCAACATCTATTTATCATATCTTATTTTTACCCTTAAGTTGATGACTCTAAAATGAAATGGGGGTTATTTCTTGCATGAGTACTACCCTCATGCCATATCATGATGCATCACATTCAGTAATAGATTTTTTATAGAAATCAAGGGTAGCTAATACTAGAGTGGTACACATAGTTGCCTTTAGCTTTTAAAAGGCCATGATTGCTGATTCATTTCCATGGAAGGAGTATTATTCAAAAAAAATGTGAGTGGTGTTGCTATGCTACCATAATTTTTCATAAATCTATGATAGTAACCAATGATCCCCAAAAAATCAAATATTATTGAGTGTTTTTGGCACTTTCTAATGCATCATATATTTTATCTTCTTAGGGTCTACTTTGAATCCTTCATATGAAATGACATGACTCAAATAATCCACCTCTTAGACTCCAAAATCATATTTTAAGGTTTTGTACAATTTTCATGTTATTCTGACACCAACAAAACATGTTTCACATGTTTGAAATTTCTTCCAAAGATTTTTATATATTATGATGTCATCAAAAAATAAAAACAAAAATTTCATCAAAAAATGCCCATAAAAAATGTTCATCAAAGTTGAAAAAGTATATGTTTCTTTTTTTATACAAAAATTCATGGCAAAATACTCATATTGTCCTTCATGTGTTTTGAAAGTTATTTTAAATATATCCTCATTTCTAATCTAAATTTGATGGTACCCAAAATGAAGATCTAGTTTTATAAAATAAATAACACCATGTAACTCATCTAATAAATCATAAATTATTTGATTAGGTAACTTATCTTTTATGGTGAAAATTTTGAGCTCTCTATATTCTAGGAACATCTATCAAGTGTCATCTTTATTACACACCATGACCTATAACATTGTGTGTACCATATAACATTGTGTGTACCATATTTTAAATTTCACTCTTGTAGGCATATGGATATTATTATGGTATGATTTTTGGTGGTTGAATCCCTATAGTGATCTATATGGCATGCAATTAAAAAGTGCTAAAAATAACTAGGTGTTCATTAATAATCATATATATATATATTAGGATGTGTAGACACCTTTGTTAGTTTAAATTCTATGTAACATAATTGTCCTACAAATAATTTATCCCATTTTATGAGAAAATTTATCATTTGATGTTAACTAACCAATTGTAAATATTTTTCCTTAGAATCCATGTAGTTCAAATATCCTACCTTTAAAATGAAAGCGCATAAATAGTTCCTAGAAATTCATATCAATTGTGGCCAAGGTTGTGAGCAGTTGGAATCCAAGAACAATGTATACCCCACCCATGGGAATAGAAAAAATAGGATAATATAGTCTATAGACACCCATAACAAGCTTACTACTATGGAAATTTTGAGAACAATTGGCTGTACCACCATCTACAATCATGACCTAAAATTCTAGAGTTGGATAAGTAAAATAGTTCAAATGATTATCCAAATTACTATTGATGAAGTTATGTGTACTTCATAAGTTAAACAACTTGGATACCTTTTGTTTCTTGAATAAACCCACAAATTTAAATAATTGAGGAGTGATAATACCTAAAAGTGAATGACATGAGATAGTTGGTAGGGATTCTTTAGTATTTATCTCTTATGCCTCTTCATCTTCACCTGATACTTCATCATAATCTTCTTCCTCATTTACCCCTTCAATGTATAAAAATTTATTCTCAGCACATTTATGTCCTTTAATCCATTTGTTACTACAATTGAAACTTAAACATTTCATTCTTTTATCTACAATTTGTTTGTGTTAAACTAGTAGGTTGAGGGAATGATGGTGATAGATTGATTAAATATTAAATGTTAATGAATTAATATCTTTATTGATGTTTTTTACGCTACCCTACAATCATTGATAATATAATTAGAGACATTAGCTGGATTAAACAAGCATACCTCATTTTTAATGTGGTCATTGAGACCTCCAAGAAATAATTCATTCAAGTTCTGCTCATGAATGTTATCCATTAATAAAGAGAGGTTTTAGAATTGATGAATATAATAATTATTTTATCATTTTTTTTTAATTTTTATAATTGACTAAAGTGGTTATCACTCACACTATGTTAATAGTGTAGTTATATCTCCTCCATAAAATCATACCAAGTGAGATTGAAAGACTTCTTTGTATTTTGAAAACATAACCATTTATGCTAATTTATTTTTTTGGTTATAGATAAATGGATTTGATGACTACCTATTGGCCACATAGATTCTAGTGTCTATAAAAAAAATATCCATTTTGTTGATCTAGGTGTCCAAATCCTTCTAGTCAAACTTTTGCATTTTCACTTTTGGCATCATGTTCCTTAGCTGTGAGGTACTTGGATTTGGATTAGGTTGGATGAAAGATATGTTATGGTTGGTTTTTACAATGGTAATAGGTGGTTATTTTATCTAAATATTTTTTTAAAATGATCTCCATATTTTCCAATGTAGCATGTACGATCTTCATTTTAGAATGTATGCCTTCCATATTAGATTGTATGTCAAGCACATCATACTCAAGTTAAATTAATTTAGGATATATCAAATAAAATTATATAAAAAATTATTTTTTAACACCCCATTCTAAATACATATATTATTTATGAGGAGTTTAACCTAGAGTTTCAACACCCTTTCTTTAACCCTTAGTTTGTAGTCTTGCCATAACAAGGCTTGATAATGTTGATCCGGATTGTCACCTTTATCCCAACTTTGACCAAGATTTTTTCACTATTGTCAACCTCAAATAAAAAATTACAAATAATAAACCCTCATTATATTTTTTAAAACTTTCTAAAAATGTAAATAAATCTAAAAAATCCTTAAAATACAACCTCTAGAGCAAATTTATGGAAAATGATAAATCAGTAATAAATATCATAAAGTGGATTAAAAAACCCTAATACTTTTAATAAGATGTCATTTAATGATATTCAAACTATACTAAAAAAAAATTATATAAATTCACAATTGATTTAAAGATATAATTGATCCTCTAATATTAGGGTTTCGCATCCTCAATGTCCCAAATCAACGCTTTGATATCACTTGTAAAGAAACTAGTTCACCAATAAAATTTAATAACAATAATATCTCATAATATTATTGAAATAAATTATAAAATCTAAGCAAATTATGATCCACTTTGATGGGTAAATCCCCACAACCTTAAAATAAGATCAAAATTCAAAATATGATGATCAAGTACTAATCCCTACATCCTATTTATAGTCTTTTTAGGCCATTACAACTCCATAGGAAAAAATATATTAAAAAAATGAGATCTTATAGAAATTAAATATAATAAGGGGTTATGTAATCCACAATTCAATTACACATATTCCAATACACACTATAGGCTAGGGGAGTAACAAGTAGAGCATTACCAAATATTGTAAATGCTTAAATTTTTAGATCTAGGTTTATATACACATTCAAAAATTTCATGTCTCGACTCTAACCAATTAATGATGAACATTTTTATTCTAAATATTTAAATTTTACCTACATGAAAGTCAATTCATCTTCAAAAATATACATTGGATCTCCCCATTTAATTTGACCTAGTTATTGGCATGATTTAATAAAAAATTATACATGTATTTATAGGTAGGTTTTCATTCCTATATATACATCTCACATGTATAGTAGGTGACCCAAAAATTTTGGGATGAGTGTGCTAGTGGTTTAGAATATCAAAGCAATAACTGTATAGGCATATGTATGAGATTTGATTAAGATAAATATAAAAAGGAAAAATCATGACCAAATGAGTTAAAAAATCATAAATAAACATGCTAAAAATCATAGACAAATATTAATTAAAAATGTTAGAATAGTTTTAACTTATCTTTAATTTCATATTTTTAAGAAATTAGTGGTTGTTATGTTCCAAAACATGTGAACGTAGTGACCAATAAGTTTGTAACAATCATAAAATGTTATAATTTTTTTTTTCAACCTAGTGACAAATAAGTTCCTCACATTTATATGTGTATAGGTTCACAACATTATACTTTAAAATTATCAATTTATTTTATATTTTCAATAGTTTTACAACATTATTTTATATGTGCATTAATGGTTATTTGGTGGTAAATATGGGACATAGAAGTATGATGGGAACACCCTTAAAATTCTAATTTTTTCGTGACAATGTTCACATTTATGTTTATAAAAATGTTTCACTCAAGCTCCATTTTTTTAATCTAAAATGTTATACTGTAAGGCCTATGCCTATTATTATAATTTGTCTATATATTTTCCATTTCATAATAAAGACCCATGTAGTTCTCCTATTATATTTTAAGATAAGTAAATAACTCTAAAGAATGATATTTTGAATAGATATGGTTTTTGAGTAATGTAACATTTTATATATTTGGACAATTTAGACCAAATGATGTAACATATATCAAAGATAAATATAGTAAACCTAGTGGCCTATAACTTTTTTAAAAATTACATAAAATACATCATAATTATATTTGATAATGTATATTAAACCCCCATTAATTATATTTGTGTCAATTATTAAAACCATAAGCAATGTAAAATAATACTTACCTTAAAAATGTATAAAAATCACTTAAAAGATAAATGTTCAAAATGGGGACAATAGAAATAAAATACACCATGTTCTATATACATTATTTATAAGTGTATATTTATTTTCATTAGTATCTGACACATTTTTTATACATTAGTTAGAGGGAAAATAGGTTTGAATCATATATGTATTGAGTTTATGGAATTTATTCACCATCGATTATGAAATTTATACTTTTTTCACTTCAACATGCTCTCTTGATGTGGTCATTTCAATTCAAACCCTAATTGATATATAAAAACATAAACATTATCTGTGATGTCTCTAATCTATCTTAATTAAATTAGAGTGTAAAAAATTTATATAATTTTTTTATTATATAAATCATATTTTTACTTAGAATAGACACATCAAGAGAGCATGATGAAGTCATATAAGAGCATAAATTTCACAATTGGTGGAAAAGATAATCCACTAAGGACCTATATAATGTATAAAAATACTTGTATATGAATTTAGGTATGAAACACTAATAAAATAAACTATCATTTTTGAAACACTTCTCCATACACTTTCATGATAGGTTTATAAATATTGATAATGTATATTAAACCCCCATTAATTATATTTGTGTCAATTATTAAAACCATAAGCAATGTAAATTAATACTTACCTTAAAAATGTATAAAAATCACTTAAAAGATAAATGGTCAAAATGGGGACAATAGAAATAAAATACACCATGTTCAATATACATTCTTTATAAGTGTATATTTATTTTCATTAGTATCTGACACATTTTTTATACATTAGTTAGAGGGAAAATAGGTTTGAATCATATATGTATTGAGTTTATGGAATTTATTCACCATCGATTATGAAATTTATACTTTTTTCACTTCAACATGCTCTCTTGATGTGGTCATTTCAATTCAAACCCTGATTGATATATAAAAACATAAACATTATCTGTGATGTCTCTAATCTATCTTAATTAAGTTAGAGTGTAAAAAAATTTATAGAATTTTTTTATTATATAAATAATATTTTTACTTAGAATAAACACATCAAGAGAGCATGATGAAGTCATATAAGAGCATAAATTTCACAATTGGTGGAAAAGATAATCCACTAAGGACCTATATAATGTATAAAAATACTTGTATATGATTTTAGGTATGAAACACTGATAAAATAAACTATCATTTTTGAAACACTTCTCCATACACTTTCATGATAGGTTTATAAATATTGATAATGTACATTAAACGCCCATTAATTATATTTTTGTCAATTATTAAAACCTTAAGCAATGTAAAATAATATTTACCTTAAAAATGTATAAAAATCACTTAAAAGATAAATGGTCAAAATGGGGACAATAGAAATAAAATACACCATGTTCTATATACATTCTTTATAAGTGTATATTTATTCTCATTAGTATCTGACACATTTTTTATACATTAGTTAGAGGGAAAATAGGTTTGAATCATATATGTATTGAGTTTATGGAATTTATTCACCATCGATTATGAAATTTATACTTTTTTCACTTCAACATGCTCTCTTGATTTGGTCATTTCAATTCAAACCCTAATTGATATATAAAAACATAAACATTATCTGTGATGTCTCTAATCTATCTTAATTAAGTTAGAGTGTAAAAAAAATTATATAATTTTTTTATTATATAAATCATATTTTTACTTAGAATAGACACATCAAGAGAGCATGATGAAGTCATATAATATCATAAATTTCACAATTGGTGGAAAAGATAATCCACTAAGGACCTATATAATGTATAAAAATACTTGTATATGATTTTAGGTATGAAACACTGATAAAATAAACTATCATTTTTGAAACACTTCTCCATACACTTTCATGATAGGTTTATAAATATTGATAATGTATATTGAACCCCCATTAATTATATTTGTGTCAATTATTAAAACCATAAGCAATGTAATATAATACTTACCTTAAAAATGTATAAAAATCACTTAAAAGATAAATGGTCAAAATGGGGACAATAGAAATAAAATACACCATGTTCTATATACATTCTTTATAAGTGTATATTTATTTTCATTAGTATCTGACACATTTTATACATTAGTTAGAGGGAAAATAGGTTTGAATCATATATGTATTGAGTTTATGGAATTTATTCACCATCGATTATGAAATTTATACTTTTTTCACTTCAACATGCTCTCTTGATGTGGTCATTTCAATTCAAACCCTGATTGATATATAAAAACATAAACATTATCTGTGATGTCTCTAATCTATCTTAATTAAATTAGAGTGTAAAAAAATTGATATAATTTTTTTATTATATAAATCATATTTTTACTTAGAATAGACACATCAAGAGAGCATGATGAAGTCATATAAGAGCATAAATTTCACAATTGGTGGAAAAGATAATCCACTAAGGACCTATATAATGTATAAAAATACTTGTATATGATTTTAGGTATGAAACACTGATAAAATAAACTATCATTTTTTTAACACTTCTCCATACACTTTCATGATAGGTTTATAAATATTGATAATGTATATTAAACCCCCATTAATTATATTTGTGTCAATTATTAAAACCATAAGCAATGTAAATTAATACTTACCTTAAAAATGTATAAAAATCACTTAAAAGATAAATGGTCAAAATGGGGACAATAGAAATAAAATACACCATGTTCTATATACATTCTTTATAAGTGTATATTTATTTTCATTAGTATCTGACACATTTTTTATACATTAGTTAGAGGGAAAATAGGTTTGAATCATATATGTATTGAGTTTATGGAATTTATTCACCATCGATTATGAAATTTATACTTTTTTCACTTCAACATGCTCTCTTGATTTGGTCATTTCAATTCAAACCCTGATTGATATATAAAAACATAAACATTATCTGTGATGTCTCTAATCTATCTTAATTAAGTTAGAGTGTAAAAAAAATTATATAATTTTTTTATTATATAAATCATATTTTTACTTAGAATAGACACATCAAGAGAGCATGACGAAGTCATATAATATCATAAATTTCACAATTGGTGGAAAAGATAATCCACTAAGGACCTATATAATGTATAAAAATACTTGTATATGATTTTAGGTATGAAACACTGATAAAATAAACTATCATTTTTGAAACACTTCTCCATACACTTTCATGATAGGTTTATAAATATTGATAATGTATATTGAACCCCCATTAATTATATTTGTGTCAATTATTAAAACCATAAGCAATGTAATATAATACTTACCTTAAAAATGTATAAAAATCACTTAAAAGATAAATGTTCAAAATGGGGACAATAGAAATAAAATACACCATGTTCAATATACATTCTTTATAAGTGTATATTTATTTTCATTAGTATCTGACACATTTTATACATTAGTTAGAGGGAAAATAGGTTTGAATCATATATGTATTGAGTTTATGGAATTTATTCACCATCGATTATGAAATTTATACTTTTTTCACTTCAACATGCTCTCTTGATGTGGTCATTTCAATTCAAACCCTGATTGATATATAAAAACATAAACATTATCTGTGATGTCTCTAATCTATCTTAATTAAATTAGAGTGTAAAAAAATTGATATAATTTTTTTATTATATAAATCATATGTTTACTTAGAATAGACACATCAAGAGAGCATGATGAAGTCATATAAGAGCATAAATTTCACAATTGGTGGAAAAGATAATCCACTAAGGACCTATATAATGTATAAAAATACTTGTATATGATTTTAGGTATGAAACACTGATAAAATAAACTATCATTTTTGAAACACTTCTCCATACACTTTCATGATAGGTTTATAAATATTGATAATGTACATTAAACGCCCATTAATTATATTTTTGTCAATTATTAAAACCTTAAGCAATGTAAAATAATACTTACCTTAAAAATGTATAAAAATCACTTAAAAGATAAATGGTCAAAATGGGGACAATAGAAATAAAATACACCATGTTCTATATACATTCTTTATAAGTGTATATTTATTTTCATTAGTATCTGACACATTTTTTATACATTAGTTAGAGGGAAAATAGGTTTGAATCATATATGTATTGAGTTTATGGAATTTATTCACCATCGATTATGAAATTTATACTTTTTTCACTTCAACATGCTCTCTTGATTTGGTCATTTCAATTCAAACCCTGATTGATATATAAAAACATAAACATTATCTGTGATGTCTCTAATCTATCTTAATTAAGTTAGAGTGTAAAAAAAATTATATAATTTTTTTATTATATAAATCATATTTTTACTTAGAATAGACACATCAAGAGAGCATGATGAAGTCATATAATATCATAAATTTCACAATTGGTGGAAAAGATAATCCACTAAGGACCTATATAATGTATAAAAATACTTGTATATGATTTTAGGTATGAAACACTGATAAAATAAACTATCATTTTTGAAACACTTCTCCATACACTTTCATGATAGGTTTATAAATATTGATTATTTATATTAAACCCCCATTAATTATATTTGTGTCAATTATTAAAACCATAAGCAATGTAATATAATACTTACCTTAAAAATGTATAAAACTCACTTAAAAGATAAATGGTCAAAATGGGGACAATAGAAAGAAAATACACCATGTTCTATATACATTCTTTATAAGTGTATATTTATTTTCATTGGTATCTGACACATTTTTTATACATTAGTTAGAGGGAAAATAGGTTTGAACCATATATGTATTGAGTTTATGGAATTTATTCACCATTGATTATGAAATTTATACTTTTTTCACTTCAACATGCTCTCTTGATGTGGTCCTTTCAATTCAAACCCTGATTGATATATAAAAACATAAACATTATCTGTGATGTCTCTAATCTATCTTACTTAAATTAGAGTGTAAAAAAATTGATATAATTTTTTTATTATATAAATCATATTTTTACTTAGAATAGACACATCAAGAGAGCATGATGAAGTCATATAAGAGCATAAATTTCACAATTGGTGGAAAAGATAATCCACTAAGGACCTATATAATGTATAAAAATACTTGTATATGATTTTAGGTATGAAACACTGATAAAATAAACTATCATTTTTGAAACACTTCTCCATACACTTTCATGATAGGTTTATAAATATTGATTATTTAATTATTTTCTACCTCTAGTTTACTAACAATGTTTAAAGCAAATAATATTGATTTCAACCTAGTAGCTGAAGGTTTTTAAAAATATTTTATCATTAATTTCATCACAAAATAATATTCTATTTAAAAATTATGTCCCTTAGGTTACCAACCATTTTTTTTGGGTTACATACATATATGTTATGACATAATCAAGGCCAAATTAGTTTGATTTGTCTTTTATTATTTACATTTTTACATTAAATTATTAATCTCATTAAAATGAATCCTATGTTATTTTTCAAAACTACTACTCCAAAACTAATGTATCTAACCATATATAAATGATTTGAATAAAATGTTCATTACTTCTAAAAATTATGTTGACTATAGAATTTACAAGCACATAAGAAGTATAAAAAAATAAATTGGGATGTATTATTTACAAAATGAAGGTTTAATGTTTATTATTTACGTTTATATAAAATAATGACATTTAGAAATTAGAGGTCACTAGGTTTCAAAATGGAGAAATATTTAAAATTAATGTCATTTATTTAATTTTTGCAATCAATGATTATTCATTGTAACGAGCATATTTAAAATTATCTCATTTAAAAATACCATTAAAATTACATAATGAATAAATAATAACTAATGTTTAGAAGCTAGAATCTAATAAGTCTAACTATAATAATAAATAATAATAATTTAAATCTAGTGGTTATTAAGCTTTAATTATTTATATTAACCTAGTGATAATAGGTTCCCAATATTATTATCAAGATAAATTCTAATAGGTTCCAAAAAAATCATTAAGCATTAATAATAATTTATTGATCATAGTGGTCACTAGGTTCCTAAAAACAATTAATCTTAAATAGAAATGTTGTGAAACTATCAAATTCTTAAGATAAATAATTAAATATAAAAATTAACAATTTTAACTTAGTGGCATATATGTTCCCATAAACATTACAATTTAGTTTCATTATCCATGGTTAGGGTGGCCAAATCCTATATAAACAATCCCATAATTGAAGTTTATCATCTTAAATTACACCTTAGTTGAGAAATTACATAAAATAAAAGAGCCCATCATTGAAGTTAATCATCTCATATTTGAATTTTTAAACATAAATATTAACATATTTTAAGAGGGAAATAATCCTCATTAAGTTTATCCTTTTATTAATCATTTCCAATCTGTCTTGTAACTTTTCTCAAAATTTCACCAACTAATTTGTATTCACTAATTTTATATGGAGATGTCATTCTATGTAAAAGTCACAAAATTTTACTAAGCAATCACCCTTGTCTTCATATAAAAGTAACATCCATATAATCAATATCCAATTAGTTCACCTCACAACATACATATACTTATCCAAATATATTTATCATTTTATAATTAAATTAACCAAATGTTTATATAATAAAATATGCATACACATCATAAATTATATTTATGTCTCCAAAAGATGCATTTAAACCCTAGTTAAGGAATATATACATTTTACTGTAAATGGATTTAGAGAAGTAGAACCAGGACATTGTGTGAATGGTTCAAATGATGATCACATTGATACCTATTTTGATATGAAGATAAAGGTAATTATTTACTAGAAATTTGTGTTTATTAAATAGGGTGATCATGTTTCCTTGATGATAGCATGAAATGTTTATTTTGATGAAGATAATTGAATGTCTATAAATGTATTTGGAGAAGTAGATATATGGTATGAAGTGAAGGAATCAAATGTTGATCATATGGATGGTTCATTTGATATGAATATTAGGGTGATTGCATATGAAAAAATTGTGATTCTAATATAGAGTGATGTCTTTACATAAAAATGGTGAGTAAATATTTAGCTATTGAAATAAGTTATAACACATGGATTGGATATTATTAAGATAAGGATATTGTTTAGATAATTTAGACCTATTAAGATTTGTTAATATTTATATATAAAACATCAAAATATAAAATTATTATCTTCAATTATGGGCTCACATTTTTTGGAATATCTTAACCAAGACACAATTTGACATTTTTAAAGAATTTAATGTTTAAATTATACACAAATGAATCATTCCTTATCATAATAACCAAAATTTCTCTTTCATGTTTCATTAATAATTATATATAATAATATAAGGCTTATATAAATAAGGACTTCCTAATCCATGTTTCTCATCTTTAAAAAAACTTCATATCAAAATATTTATATAATTTCAACAAAAATGGGAAATTTATGTTCACAATTGAATTTATTTAGTGACTTGGGGTATATAATTAATACTTATGAAGTAATACTATAGTGAGTGTCATAATTCATACTTCATAAGTAATAATAGATCTAGAATAACTACCTACAAGGAATTATGAACATAAATTGACTATTTTTAATAGAACCAAATAATTATATTCAGATGAGAACTATAAAAATTGAGAACACATATTGATAACTTCTTACTTTTAGATGCCCTAGATTATTCGATAACACCTTACTTTGAATGATAAATAATGGTTATGATAGGTTAGCACATGAGCCATTTGTGCATAATTGAATGATGTGATTGTCCCTAGTGATGATATTTAATTTTAGAAACACATTTCCATGCACTTTCAATGTTTTATTCACCTCACTTCACCTTATGTTTAAAATTGTATATACATTAAAACTTAGGATACAATTCATCTTTCAACATATATCTTTAGTTATTTCAAATAACATGATACGTCTACATTTTTTTCTTAGAATAATGTTTCAAATCTATTGGTTGATACATTAATAATCATGTAAAACTACAATAATGTAAATAATGTTAGTGTCTATTATGAATAAAATAATAATGTTTGAAACCTAGGGTGCTAAGTTATCAATAAAGTTTTGGTATAAAAATTTCATAAAATCATACATTTATAAATAACATGGTTTGAAACTATTTTAATAGGTTTATTATATATCTATTATTATAAAATAAAGGCCATTGTAGTTATACTTTTTAATAATAGATCACCTTGTTGAAATAAATCCTATGTTATGGTCTAAAATAATGTTTGGAATGTACTAGTCGATAACTTTATACTATGTGCATGAAACCCTTGGTTATACTCCCCAATAATGTTGGAAACGTTAAAACCACTAGATTTTTAAAAATTTCTCATTTTAAGGATAAAACTTGTATCTAACTCTATATACAAATTACGAGAAGCTAGTATCACTATCTATTAACAATATTATTAGTTTATCATTTATTGGCATATTAGAGAAACATTAAAAAAACAAGGATGGACATAATATTGGTAAAATTAATAAGTTTAGGATCCAAAAAATACTAGGCTTAAATTTAGAGTAATCCTTGTAATGAATAACATGAAATTAATGTCATTTATGTCATTGTCATAATGGAGGAACATTTGTTGAAATGATCACAGATAACATTGTTAATGGTGAATTTGAATTAATATTCACATAAATGTGAATAGAATAAAGTAGGGTGATATAAAAATAATTTTAAACAATAATCTAAAGATAAATTGTTGAAATATAAAAATAAAAATTGAAATGAACAAGGATAAATTATATGAAAGAGAGATAAACTTAAGTTTTTAAGTTATGAGTAGAATGAAAAAGAAAAATAAATGTAAGGACGTAAAAAATAAAAAAACCAAGAAACTTTCAAGAAACTAAGCTTGATTTATCTCAAGGACATGAATTACCATTAGAGGACATAAGGGACTACCAATATTATCCCTATTGGTTAATTTTATCTTTGTATAGAAAACTAGAAATTTTGAAACAATTGGGTGGAACATAGGTCTTGCATTTATTTCATATTTGTAACCATGATTATACGTAATATGTTCCTTATTAAATTCAAAAAACCCTATATTTTGGTCATAAGGAGATAAATGGACATGAAGGAGTAAAAAGGGTTTGGTGCTGGGAGTTGTGATAGACCTCACCACCCCACTATGTTAAACATTGCCTACATATCAATACACTAAAGAAGGACCAAATATCCATGTAATTATCTCACCTAAGTGATTTTTGTAATTATATTCCTTTAACTATGTGAATGCATTTAAAATATATTTGAATAATTCATCATGTGGGATTCAAGCTACATAAAACTTTCTTGATACTTGGCTAAGGATTGCTCAAAGTGCTTAAAACATGATTTGGGAATAATAGGGAACTTTGTTTGAGTGTGCACTTGTTGTTGGTGTGAATAGGGTTATTTCCTATCTAATTCCACCATCAAGTGTGAATAGGGTTATCTCCCTAATTGATTTTATTGGTTGATTATATTCACACCTTATCTAGTTAAGTTTACTAAGGTGTTTTAAATGTTTTTCTCACCTCATAGAATCATGACACTTGTCACAATCCTATATAGGTTTGGTGAGGTGTATTTCCTATAAATATGCTCCTTTGTAAGATTATTATGACTACACATAATATATTGTGTGAATATACTTTATTCCTCATATTTTGATCTTATTTCCCTAGTCTAAGTTCTTCCTTAGGCCTATTAGACTGTAGCCTAATTTCATATGGTACCATAGTGGTTATGAGTTCTAGGATAGATTTATAGGATATCTTGGAGTTCAAATATGTTTTTTTAATAGAAAATGAGTATGCTCTTCTCTTGTATTTTTGATGATCTAGAGAATCAAAAAGTTGTGGAAGAAATACTAGATTATGGGGGGGGGTTCTTTATCTAGTTACCAGTTTGAGGTGATCTTTAAAGCATTTTGGAGTAAATTTGGAGCTCACCACCACAATCCAATCATAACACTCCTAATTGTGTTCTAGTTGAACATTGGAGGCTCAATTTACATGTCGTTTTATAATGGTTCTATGTGAATCTAGAGAGGTTTGAAGTGAATTTGAAGGTTTTTTTAATCAAAATACATTTCTTTTAACCTTGAAGAGAAAATAAAAGCTTTTCATTAGATTTAGGGTGTATGAAAAAGTCAGATCTAAATATTATTTTGTCCCAATTAGACATTTAAATCCAAATCTACCATTTAAAAATGTAGTTCTAAGTTTTTCTATAAAAAAAACCCAAAGTAAGCTTAAGTAAGTGTGAAAAGGTCTAAAGGAACTGGTTAGGGTAATAACCCTTTTCACATTGGGAAGTGATAGAATGACCTCAAAAAGGTACCGATCATGAAGAGAAACCTTTTATACTAACACTCCCCAAAAACTAAGCCTGATAAGGTACCCATTTACAATGCAAATAACCCCTTAGAAAAGAAGAGAAGGATAAAAACCAATGGGAAAAAATTCCCCCCATGAGAGGATGAAATGCAAAACATGAAAAAATAATGGAAGAAGGTATCAGCATGACATCCAAAGTGGGAAATAAATCATGAATATACAATCAATAACGCCCCCCCCCCCCCTCATGAGTGAAGAAATGTGAGACTATGAGTCCCCCAATAATGGATTAACTCTTGTGCCAATGGTGAATGTTGAAAGATGCATATTGAATATGATCTAATGTTGATAAACTACATTTCTCCCTTTGGGAAGATACAAGTCTAATGATTGATGTAGAAAAAACTCCCACTTCAAGAAGCAATGTGAGAAAGGAAGTCTCGAGATGAATGAGGTATTTGGGAGCTATTTAAGTGCCTCCATGTTGATGTTGAAGGATGATAATCCAAATCTAAGTGGAAGCTAATGTATAATAAGATCCACACATGAAAATGCCTCCTTTTAAGATGTCTTATCCAAATGCTGCTCAATGATATCTAAGTCAATGCCAAACTATGATGAATGTTGATATGATGGATTAAGTACCATATAAGATTTAGGTATAGTAACCATGTATGTATGATGATCACCCTTGGCAAGACAACTAAACTAATAAAAATATGGTACTGTTATAGAAGGTGCCAATGATGACTGAGTTGAAACTATCAACTCATGAATATCTATAGAAATTGTCACTGAGAAGTATATGTACGCAAGGAAAGAATAAGAAGATATGAATGTGACCTTGAATCATATGAAGAATAAAAATATCCATATAAGTTTTCAAGAAAGAAAAAATGAATGTCCTCAATGGTGTACTCTAAATCTGAAATATGGGACTCATAAAATATAGATGTAATATCTATCAAATATTCTTCCCAAAGAACTATATCTGGAAGATCATGAATGTTTTATCATACTAAATGAATACAAATAGGAGAGGGAAGAGTGGGTGATGCCTCCAAAAACTACTTAGATGTCTCCAAATGGATGCCAATGGGTAATAAATTTTGATTAATGTGATCAGGGATAATGCATTTTTCCATTTTATTGTCACCAATTTATAAATCTACTACCTTTAAAGGAACTTCCACCAAAATTGAGGAACATGTTAGATTTATAAGTCCAAAAAATTTATAAAAATGTTGACTAAGTTTGGTGAGCTACCAAATTTGACCAAAATTTTCAAAATGCATTTTCCATGTGGAATGATTGCCATGTGGGATAAAACCAAAATTTAAAAATTCAATTTTCTAATTTGACCAGCAATCTAGTCATTAATAACATCTTACATCAATCCTAAATTAATTGGAAAACTAGAAATTTTTGGTGTTGTTGTGATGGTTTTGAATACAAACTAGAAAAAAATGTGTTTTCTTAAAAAAAATTGTTTAAAAAAAACATAAAAAATTGGACGGTGTTGGGTGTGCATGGGCCAAGGGCTTTGGCAGAGGTTGAGCCTTCTACCAAAGTCCATGACCTATGTGAGTAGGCCATGGGCCTTATAAAAATTTGTATGAAAGTTTTTTTTTTGTTTCTTCCCCAAAAAAACTACCTAGGTTTAAATTTTCTTTTTTTCTGCTTGTTTTTTTTATTTCAATTATTTTTAATATCAAAATTTTTGATATATAATTTTGATATTTATTTTTTTCAAAAAAAATATTTGTTTATAATTGTTTAAATATCAAAATACGTATTTTTAAATTTTTAGTATTTTTTGACAATAATATTTTTTTTTACTTTTTTTTGCCAAATCAAAATACTAAAAATAAAAAAATTACAAAGAGATTGGTAAAATCTGATTTGTGAGAAGCGAAAATGGAGGAGTTTTGAAAAAAACTAAATTTTTTATTTTAAGGTATAAAAATGTATTTTTAAAGAATAAACCTTCAAAATTGCTCAACACTTCTCCATATATGTGCAAAACTATTACAAGGACCACCTGTTGATGGAGCCTACAATGTTCAACTAGAACAATCTGAAAGTGCTACAAGATGATTTGAACATGACAATGAGCTCCAATGTGCTTCAATCAAGTTCCAAAAAGAGAACCTGCAACTAAACACTCAATAAAATCCCCTCTAGAATCTGATTTTCCTTTTCACATATTTGTGATTCTTAGGACCATTCTATGGATGTAAGAGAAGAGCATACTTGATAATGAGAGAAATTAATAGATTGATGACCCTCCCATGCTACCCTAGGTACCTTAACCAACTATGATACCATGTAAGATTTTGTTGAAAATCCACCTGAGAATCAAAATGAATTCAAAGAAAGCATAGTAAAGAAACCAAAATTGATATAATAAACTTATTCTATTCAACAAGAATGTTAATATAAAGCCTTTACATGCTTCTCTATATAAAAAAAGATCAAGAGGTGAGTATATATAGGATATAACACCTATAAGACTAAAAAAACATGAAATGTGGGATAAAATAAAAAACTCTAGAGTAAGCTTAAGTAAGTGTGAAAATGTCTAAGTGATGGAACCAATTAGGGGAATAACTCTTTTCACATTAGAAAGCGATAAAAAGACCCTAGAAAGGTATAGGTCATGAAAAAAAATCATTTTACACTAACACCCCCCCTAAATACAACTTGGGGAAAAGCTTAAAAAAGCAAACAAGAATGGGTCCCAACAACTAGGCTTGATAAGGTACCCATTTACAATACAAATAATCCCTCAAAAAAGAAGAGAAGAAGGAAACCTAATGTGAAAAATCTCTCCCATGAGAGGATGAGATGCAAAACTCAATCCTTATTGGCATCTTCTACAACAATACTAGATTCTTCTTAGTTTAGTGTTCTTACCCATGGTGAGCACCATACATAGATGGTTACTAAATCTTCTGTGGTAACTAATCCATCACATCAACATTCACCATAATTTGGAAATGGCTTGGAGATAATTGAGCATCATTTGGAGAACACATATTTAAATGAGACATTTTCATGTTTAGATCCTGTTCTACATCCATTTCCACTTTGATTTGGATTATTATCCTTTAGCATTGACATGAAGACACTTGAGTAGCTTCCAGAGACCTCATTCATATTGAGACTTCCTTTCTCACATTGCTTCTTAGAGTATAAATTTATTCTACATCAACCATTGGAATTGTTTCTTCTCAAAGGGAGAAATGTAATTTTTTGACATTAGATCATCTTCAAGATGCATCTTTCAACATTCACCATTGGCATAAAAGTTATTTCATTGTGGGGTAGATTCAAATTATCACATTTTATCCCTCATAGAGGGGTTATTGGTTATATAATCATGATGGATTTCCCACTTTAGAGATCATTTTGATACCCCCTTCCATCATTTGTTTATGTTTTTACATCTTTCCTCTCTTTTGGGGAGGGGATTTTTCCTACATTTTTTCTCCTTTTCTCTAGTTATAAGAGCTTATTTTGTACATGGGTACCTCATCAAGACTTGTTACTAAGACCCATTCTTTGTGTTTTTCATATTTGTATTTATTATTACTCCTAAGTTACACTTAATGGGGGGTGTTGGTGTGAACAATGTTATTTCCTATGTAGTTCTACCATCAGGTATGAATACGGTTATCTCTCTAATTGATTTTATTGGTTGATTCTATTCATACCTTATCTGGTTAAGTTTACTAAGTTAGTTTAAATGGTTTTCTCACCTCACAAGATCATGACACTTGTCACAATCTTGTGCAGGGTTGATGAGTAGTATTTCCTATAAATACCCTCCTTTGTAAGCTTATTATGACTACACACAATATATTAAGCGAATACAGTTTATTCCTCATCTTTTGATCTTCTTTCCCTAGTCTAAGTGCTTCCCTAGGCCTATTAGATTTTAGCCTAATCTCACACTTGTGTTAATAAGCAAAGTGAATTAAAATTTCTAATTGTGTAATAAGTGATTGGAATGTGTATTTATTTTAATCTCACTAATATGACAACACACTATTAATTATAAAAATATGGAGGCCAACCTTAGCGAGGCTTTTATTTGAAAATATGGCCATTATCAGGAAATGGATATAATCATTGGATAAGGATATGATCAATGGTATTTCTTATCCATATCAGTAAATTTTTTACCCTAAGAAAATGCGTTTGGATTAGGATCTAGAATAAAGCTTACATATGCATGTAGGTTTTTTTGGTAATCATAAATTTTTTTGTATGTGACAAGTGATGGTTAGAAGATAGAATAAGTCCTCTCTTAGGTTTATGATAGGTCAAAAATGAAAAATAAGTGTAAATACACAACTTAATTGAGTATAAAAATGGGTAAAATAGACACGATCAAGTATTCATGACCAAATTTTGGTTACGACATCTGCCCACCCACATAGTATAGAAATTAAATTACTAGATTAAAGGAAAGATACACCCTAGTATATTAAAAACACTTTGTGTTAAGCTACACAATTCAATCATGCAAGACAACATATAGTTTATAAAACCAAAAAAACACATGAATTAGTTATTTTGTTCCTTTTAAAACTTGAATTTTAATTTCCTGAAGTTTTCTTCAGTTTTAACAATTTAAATTTGGAATAAACTTTGTTAAAATGAAAATTGCTTGTATTTGAATAATTTAAAAATTGAAATGATAGTATGCAATGACTACACCTATATGTGTTAAATTAAAGTTTATTTTGACATTTATTTGTGATGATGCTTCCTTAAATCATTGTATAATTATTTCCTCTCATAAATCACTTAAATAAGATGGTTCCTTAGCAAAATCATTAGATAAAATTGGGTGTGATCAAACCTCAAAGTAAATTAACCTTTTGAAATGAAATAATGCTCATCGAGGGATGATGAACCTCAATTTATTTATTTTGATATTTTTAACCCAAAAATGTGAAATTGGTTGAAATATTAATGAATTTTAAAACATAATTTTAGAGTGCATAATGAACCGTAAGTCATGTAATATGCACCTAAACTAAATCAGCCACTATATATGGCTTATAGATTGAATTAAAATATTCTAGTATAATTTGGTGTGTATGTATGTATGTTTTCAAGAATTATGAAAATTTAATTGGTTACACCCATTCTCTTACCATGTTTGCATCTATAAAAATAGAATAAAAGTGGAATGAAACTATATCATGCCCCCATTGTAATTATAAAATTTAATCCTATATGTGAATGATCATTATAACTTCTATTTGAAACTTTTAACATTTATGATTTTTATCTTTGAAACTAAAATTGGACATCATATGAAATGGCATACTCCACATGATATGTGATAATATCTAGATTTTGAAATAATTTGTAAATTTGAAATTGTGACTATGCCAAATAACTAAATTTTACAACATTTTGTAACTTTGAAACTGTGATTATGCCAAATAGCTAAATTTTTTATTTTTTAAAACGGCTCATCTCATTCATGATAAGCCTAATCAAATTCCCACTTTTTGAGGTGATGGAAATTTTTCTAAAATCTCACTCATCTAAAAATCAATGTTAACTTGAAACATGCGTAGTAAATATATTATCATTGAAAATTATATCATATGGAAAAGGTGTTAGTATAGTAAGATTTGAGTTTGCATATAATTTAAAATGCAAGGCCTAAATAATGTATAAATGAAGCTCATGTAATAATTAGGCTAGTATGTTAGTATGTAAGTATATTAGGAGTGCATGATATCGATCAATTCACTTACTAAAATCATTAATCTTAACAAGCACACACACACACACACAAAATAAACACAAATGATATAAAAACATAGAATAAAGGGCTAAGGGCCAAGAACAAGGACATGTTAAAAATTATAACACAACACATAAGATAGGATATAGATGCATCAGTGAGAAATTTTACACAAGGACCAAGGGAAAACACAATAGAGTCAAAATTGTAATATAATATGTACAAGTAAACAACATTAATGTAACATATAATTAACAAAAGTAATCTAAGCTATGCATATGCCATGTGATCATATCCTATAAAATAACATTTTCATGTAATGTATGTAAGATATAAATGGTCAAAAGGAATTTTTAATTAATATGAAAGATCAATAGTATAGGGTTTATGTAATGATAAAACCTACATATTGTCACATGTGAATAAGATGCTCCTAGTTTAGCAAGGAAAATGGGTAGAGGAAAGTCCAACATCTTAATCTATAAAAATGATTTTATGTATTTCAAAACACCTGATATATACCTATGAAATAAATGTTTGGTATATAAATAATATGTTATCTACTAATCATGAGATACATAAACTATTGTAAATATGTAAACTATATTGCTAATCATGCTCAAGCTCTAATTTTGGATTTTTTGACAATATTTGAATGTTTTTTCACTGTTTAGAATATATGATTTATTTATTTATTTATTTTTTCAATATGGAAAATGAAAAAAATAGATATTGTAATGAAACCAAGGTTTCAAAAATAAAATAAATGAGATAAAAATATATAACTCACACAAGTGTAAATGAAAGATATGTACTAGCAATGGTTTAAATGAAAACATATAATGAACTTCCCCACTATGCAATGTGAATAGACACTCCTATAAATATACAGGAGACCAAAAAATCTATACAAATAATTTATTGTACATTGTAATTTATTAAAATATACACTTATAAAAATATTTCACATGTATGAACAATAGATCTTGAAAACAAAGATATTTTGCATGAAAAAATTGAAGTTGCATACTAAGAACGAGTAAGTTGTCTAAAAATTTAAATAATTAAGGATATACATTATGTAAATGTTAAATATAAGTAGAAATGGATGGATGATAGGATTGACTAACTAGGATAGTAGTGGTCAATAATTTTTTTTGTTTTGGTCGATTCTACCCTAAAACTAAAATGATAGAAATTTGAAAAAACTATGAAGGAATATAGATAAATGCCCCTTTCAGTGAGATTAAACATTGCTTATTATTTTTAATATCTAAAATGAGAAAATATAATGGACAAGAGGCAAATAATTCAAATAAATCTAAACACATATAAGAATGGATCAAATGATCACACATGCAAATAAATAGAAGAAGAAGATGCAAAAAAAATTAGAAACTTTGTACAATCACAATATTTTTTTTAATCACTTGGAATATTTTTTTATTTAAACTTGTTTTTTATTTGTTTGATTTTTAACCTTTTTGATCTATTGATTATAAATATTTATATTAAATGACAAAAACATACTTTGATTTTGCATAGATGTATCATTAAAATGTGGTGGTAGTTGGGGAGGAGGAGGTATTATACATGATAATTCCTCTCATTTGTGTTATAACTTCATAGTTTATTCTATGCTATGAAATATTGGTTTATAATAATGTATTAGAGATGAATTATGATCCTCTTTATTTGGTTCTTTTATTTTTTAAGAATAAATTTAAGAAAAAAAAATCATTTTAATGAAGATGCATTTAATTCCATGTTGTTGTCCACTAGCTCACATGCATACTTGTGTACATCCATATATTATCCATAAAATTAAGTGTAAGTATTATGTAATTATCTTTATTTAAATTTATAAATAATATCCATATCAAATATGAATTGTACTTCAAAATTTGAGGGTTTATATGCCAAAGAATGTAACGAATCCTTTAATCATATAACATAAAAATATTGAATAGATTTGTCATAATGTTTTCATAACCCTTATAAAATTTCTAATATTAACTTTATATTTTCATAATTATGAAAATATAATAAAAATATATCTTATAACTTCTTAAAATTTGGTAAGGAACCATTAGGAAGACTATAGAACCAATCCCAGACATCTCTTGTTAAAATTATATGAAAGTATTTTAATAGTAGGTTGTCATCTTGATCCCAATGACCAAAAGAATGTACATATTATGTCAAGTGGTTAGTTTGGTATCCTTGAAAATTGAATAAAGGTGAAATGGGTATGCCAAATTCATATAGATAATTATACTCAAATACATTTCATGAAATAGATTGATCTTCAATCAAGTTATCATTGATATGAGCATAACATGAAAATAATTGTAAATTGAGAATTGAAACTTGATTTTTAAGGTCTCCAATGTCATTCATAATATATATGATATGAATAGTATGAATGTTTGAGTTTAGGGAAGATGCACTTATGGGTTGTAATTTACCACATATTTGAAAAATAGGGGTAATGGACTCATGATAACAATCATTGTATTATAAACTTATATAATTGTATCATTTAGAAAAATTGAATAAAGGCACATTTCATAGATTAGATTCATTTCATGAAGGAAAATTCATATCATATGATTTTTTTAAATAAGTAATTATATCATTTTGAATTTCATAAAGATTTGTATAACTATTGCATGACTTTGTAGAGAGAGACAAAGACATAGTTGACACTTGTGCATCTAATTGTGTTTCTAGAGATAAACTATAAGAATCACATCCATATTTTTAATTATAAATATATGATAAATAATAATGAATTTTTAATCACCTAAAAGTGGTTTTTGAGTGCTAAAATTGATACTTGAGACAACCTATTCCTAGATTAAACCTATACCTATCCTAGAACCTTTTATCACACTTTTATAGCCTTTGTATGAACCACATGCATCCCTAGTCAGTTAAACCACAATCTCATACCTTCATTCCTAGATCTTATCCCTTCGTGCCTAATAGCTTGTTAGTTGGACATTAGTACCACATTAAGGAAACTACAGACACATGGTGCTAGTGTCCCCAAAATGGAGCTATTGTCCCTTCCTCTAACTTTACTAAACATATATATTTTAAAAATTTAAACCATCCTAAGGTTGGCCTAAGAATATTATATTATTCACACAAGCTATAAAACACTATAAATACATGAATTTTAGACCTCTATCAACTAGATGGAAACTATATGCAAAATACCTATTCAAACATAAAACAAGTTGAGAAAAATCAAGGTTATTAATCCCTATTCTACCCTAATTATATATATTACCATCTATAGTTTACCTAAGCCCAAATTTTATAGATTTACAATCTCAAACACAATCAAGTAGTTTAATATCACTATCATTCAAGCATCAATTGCTCTTACACTAGCATTTAGGTGGGGAGAAATACATTGGGCTTGATCCCTCATTGGAGTATTTGTATGTAGGTAACTCTATTCATAGTGGGGTGTTGAGTATGTCTAACCCATCCTACTAATGAAAACACATTTTTATCTCATGTCCTACTAGCAATGAGGATTAAGGTTTGCATCATAAATCAATGATTATAGGCACAATATAGAGTTTACAACTTTGTGCATGTAAGAAGAGAACCCAAAGACACAGATGTAGGTAAACCAAACATTTAATAATAGTCCTACATAGAGGATACTAGATCCACATAATTCTAATATCCAAGTGTTGTGTTACTAGCTATGAGAGGATCTGATAAGGATGTAGTTGATGATAGTTAGACCTATTTATATCTCATTATTTAACACTCATATCTTCTATGTCAGGGGTTTTATAGATAAATATTTATTTTCACATATTTTTTACTATTTTTAGAAAGTTAAATCAATTCAAAATATATAACAAATAAGTGGTTATTTATTGCATATTATTTCACTAACTTAGACTACTTATCCCTTTAATCAAACATATGTTTTGCTTCACCAAACCCTAAAAGTTTAAATTTTTTGGTAAACCTAACCTACTTTGAATATTGCTTAAAACCCTAGTTTGACATATGGTTTACCTCCTCCCAATTTTTATGCATTAAATTGGTGTTACAAACTTCTATTTTTATAATTTTTTGGTATAACCTAGCTCATTTAATCAATCCCACATCAGGTTTTCATTTATTTAGTGTAATTTAACTTTTTGCACAATAACCCTAATTTAAAACCATAACCCTAGATAACATTAGGGTTTACATTTAAATAATTCATATTTTAGATCCATATATCTTATGATTTGTATTTCATATAATCATGATCATAATGATAGAATGCATTAATCACTTTTTGTTGCAAATCCTAATACTTCCATTTGCATGTTTGTTCATTTTAATTTGGAATTAATTTAAAAAAGACATAAACACATGTATAGATTATGCTTTCTATCAATTTAAATGTATGTCATATTTCATAACATTTTATCTTAATCATTTGTGTGATTCCATTAACAAGTAAACTTATACGCATTCAATATTTAGCACATAAGCTAACAACTATGTTCTAGGTTTCAATGTCATATCTTATGCACAAGAAAGAATGTCCTTCTCCTCTTCATCTCCATGAGGGTGATAGCTAATTTCCCTCTAACTAGGTCCATCCAATCACCCCTCTATGAGATCACGTAGCCTATACAAATGTCACTAATCCCCATACTCAACCTATTCAAACCTCTTTCATATAAGGTGTGTGCCTACATGTTCAATCAAGAATAGTTAGGGTTTGCACTTGTGAGACTCTATGTGATGAAATTATTAGTATGAGAAAGATAATTATAGGTTTAAAAAAATAGAATCAACTATTACATGAAAATATTACAACATTGGAAAATCAATTTAAAATACAAAGGCCTCTAAAGCACAATAGTGTAAATCATGTATATGCATATTCATATAGTGAATTTATGGCAAATAATGTTACATATCAAAACATGAAATCACAAAAAAGTACATCTACAAATAGTGATTAAAAAAGAATTTAAAGGTAAAATAAGAGTTCAAGTAAGATACTAAGGGAAATGATTAAAGTTAATTTGATCAACCTACTCCCTTTACACCTAGCAAGGAGATCCAAATATTATTGTGCATATCATAGAATGCATGGACACCACACTAATTCATGTTTAGCATTGAAAAGGAAAATACAATAGATAATAGATAAAAATGACTCCTATATTTACACATCATCCAAATAACATATGATGACACATATAGAAATTTAAAAAGGGTCACATTTATAAACAATAAAAAAATGGCTATCAAAGCATAACTTAGAACAATAAAAGATTCACAAAACACAATTAGGTTAAGAAACAATATAACAAGCATAGGTAGATCAATCCAACCTACCTCTCCAAAATGAGGCTTAACATTCAAAATGGTATGATTTTCATCACAAATATATATAACTATTTAATTATCATGGTCAAGGTTTGGGAAAGTAGGCCCAAGGCATCACTACTCATATTCTAGCAATTGATAATATTGGTCAAGGTTTAAGGTTTATTGAACATCCTAAGGCAAATCACTAATAGATATATTTTATCAAGGAAAAACATATAGATACATAGGACATGTTATATAAAGATATAGAACTTCAGTTGTAAATTCAAAATCATGTTGAGTTAATAAGCATTCTCAAAACATATTTTATAGAAAAAGAGCCTCCACAACACCATATCTACAATAAACACAATTTCAAAGGGAAAAATCACAATAAATATTCCACAACAAAATTTTAAAATGTCAAATCCACAATATGAAGCAATTTAATATATCATTCTAAGTTATTATGATTATGATGATGAACATTATTAAGATTATGATAATTAACAATACTCATATTCTTATTGTAAGAACATTCAACTACATCATAGCATTCACACTGCATAAGAGATTTTAGTTCTTGTTTTTGACATAGGCCACAATGATAATGAGTCACCCATTAGATGCATTAGTTATTATGGTTTCTCCCTTATTGTACATACTTCCCCTCTTTCTTTTATCCTTGTACATAGTTTATTTTCATATTTAGTTGTACATAGCTTATATCCATAAAATACAAAAACATTAAAATATTATTGTTGACCAAATTTGACCCTACAGGTCAAATTAGGTCCCCTATAGGTAGAAACATGGCATTGAGATGTTTTAAGGGGTCTCACATTTGGTATTAATGTGTATTATAGGTAATTTAGTGTGATTTCATGTTATATTAACCTTGGTCAATTAGTCGTTTAGTCCATTTATTATTTTGAGGTCCTAAATAGAGAATTTAATAGGTTATACAACCTCCTTGGGAAATTTGAAGGTTAAAAAAGATGATTTAACATCCCATTTATCCTAAGAGTTCTTAATCAGCTATCATTACTAAAAAGTGGTAGGTTCTTCAGAAGAAAGGGTAGTTTTTTTGAGAAAAAAGAGGAGTTTGACACTTGTACAACCCATGGGGAAGTGTGCCACATGGAATAAGGTTTTAATATGACTCTTCATCTTCATTATATATATATATTAATTATTTAAATGCTTTGGAATTTCTAAAAAATGCCCAAAATAATTTTACTCCTTTTTCACCTTTCTAGGCACACAAAACTAGTCTTCAGGTTTGTACTCGGTAGAGATAGCAGGGGAGGTTTTAGATAAAATTATTTAGGAGAGTGAAATTAAACTTAAATAAATAATTTAAATAAATATAATTATAATAATTGTGTCCTGTGATTTATGAACCATCTTCATGAAGTTGACTATGTTTTTTTGCTTGTTGTTTCATGCACCCTATAGGTTTTGCTCCATTTTGGGTAAGTCCATAAGAACCATTTGGTGATTTTGAATATATAGGATTTGGGATCTATTATAAGATTATACAAATGTTTATTTTAATGTTTTAAGGGGTTTGGATAAGTCAATTACATCAAATTTGTAAGAGAAGCATCATTTTGTGTTGTAAGCAGTTTTGCACCATTTTTAGGATCTTCTTGCTTTGATAGTGGTTTCAAGGATGAAGATTGGTTGGTTTACATGTATTTAATTTTATCTTTTTCACCTTCACCATTCAACCTATTTTCAAAAAGCAATAATTATGAAATTATAATCATATGTAACTTGTCAGTTAGTTTTCCATGAAAATGTTCATCTACAAGTGCTTGGAAAAGGAAAATCACATGTAAAGTATAAACATTAGTTATTTGACCAATATTCAATTGGTGTCTTATCAACCAAGGCCAACATCCAAAGCTATCTACAGCAAGGTATGGGATGGTAGATCTAGAAGTTTGCTTGTAATGTCCCGTACTTAGGGGCTCCTTTTTTTTCTGCAAAAGCTCTGATAACACTGTAATGTCCCTTACTTAGGGGCTCCTTTTTCTAAGTAGAAAATTTGATACCACTATGATATCCCCTTCAAATATGGAATATAAAAACACAAACAGTTCTGAACAAAGATACAATCTTGCAGAATAAATTCAAATATGAATAAATAAATCACAATATAATCTCTCAATAGCAAATCAAAGAACTCATCACTTGTTCTTCTAGATGATTACACAATTGAGTCTCTATCATACAAATAGAATAATATGAAATATTCTATCTTAAAACCTTGGGCTTTTGCAAATCTAGCAATTGAGCTTGAATCTGGAAATTCTGTCTCGGCCTGCTGTGTCGAACACATAGTCGCCGGCGTCAGTCGATATACTGCCGATGTCGGTCTTTGTAGGTCCTTCTCTACCGATGTCGGTCACTGGGGATCACTGTCTACCGAGGTTGATGTTGGAGCGGATCTGTACGGACTTGTACGGACTTAGTACGACCACCAATTAAGCATAACCTATCTATTTTCAACCCCTGATAGCTGAACAACCTAATCTCAAGAATATACGATTCTAATACAGAAGATCTATATCTATATAACTTATTGGATCAAAAACTAAATAAAGAAATACCTAAAATAATATGATAACTTTTGTGTGAAGTTATCTATCAACCCTGTAAATCTCTGTGATAACTTCTGTATGAAGCTATCTCTCAATTTGGCAATAGATCCGCTGATATTTCATAGCCTCTGAATCACACACACTGAAGAGGGAATGTTCTCCAATGCAAATGGAATCCTAAAACCCTTGGCTCAGTCTTCACAGAAGAATTCTTCAAAATCAATAATCAATAATCAATGCATGAATACAAACTCTCCCCCATGAGAAACCCTTATACCCTCCAAAGGTGTGCTTTTCTAAAATTAGATTTCCTCAAATTAGAACTTCGGGTTCTTAAATTAGAATTCCTCAAATTAGAACTTGGGCTTCTTAAATTAGAATTAGGGTCTTAAAATTAGACCAAATAATTAATAATTAATAATTAATTAATATCTAATTTAAAATTAGACCAAACAATTAATTAATTAATAATTAATTAATATCTAATTTAAAATTAGACCAAATAATTAATATTTGATTAAATCAATCAAATATTAATATCTCCCTCAATACATGTCAGATCCTTGAACCGTCTGAAGCTGGTGAACTAGGGAGTGATTCCACACATGATCATGCCATACCAGGGATGGTCTATTGAGTGCCAAATATCCCTAAATAATAGGAGCTCAGGTAAACATGTCCAAAAGAGCCTAAATGAAAGCCAACTATAGGAATTTTACAAATCGAAGCCAAGCCAATCTCCATCATGACCCTCTATCCATCTAATCAACCTACGAAGGTCGCATAATAGGCTAATCATCAAGTCTATCAATGTCCATGAAAAAGGGGACATGACAATCTGCCCCTCCAGAAATTGCTTGTCCCCAAGCAATCTCAAAACAATGAACCACTCGATCCACCTGGATCCCATATGTAGTTATGCTCTGCACTGCTATAAATCAATGCAAGTACCTGCAATATCATCAGAAGTAGAACAAAGAGGGACCCATAATCAAAATGGTGAATGCAACTCAACCAAACTCTAAAAGCACAACTGCCATAGTCAAGAACACATGAGAAACAAACTCTCGAAGTATGATAACCCAAGTAGAATGGACAACTCAAACTACCAATTCCATCTACAAAAGATGGTGCCAATCCATCCCATAACTGATGCCTCTATAAAGGTGGCACAGCAAACGGTACCACACTGTCATATGTGTGAGAAGAATCAATCTGGAGACTCGACTCCACTAGTATCTCAAACTCATCAGAATTAGGTACTCCCAAATCTTGAACATGTGTGTCAGCCTCAACAACATGCTCCTTAGCAATAACTGTAGGAATGTACTCACCACCAACCACCTCAATATACAAATGAACTGGGTCTGGGGTTGGTGAAGACCGCAAATGCTCTAACTCTATGGTCATCTCAGCCAAATGAAATTGTGACTCCTCATAAGCCAATTGCGTACTCTCAAGAAACTCAGAAGTCACCTCGAGCTACTGAGTATGCTCACTCACCTTATCTTCCTTGACTAATAATTCATCATATGCTGTGCTGCCCCACTCCATAAGATAATCTCTGTTGGCTACCAACTGCATATAATCCTGTCTCAGAATCTGGATAGCCTCCCATAAAGAGTGGATCTCTATCAAGGACAAATAACTGCCTCCCTGCTCAATGCTAGTAGGAGAACCCCATCCATAAACTTCTAATAACTGACGAGCAACATCAAAATGATTGCAAGTGGTAGCAATGTCTCGCTCACTAACTCTCAGCTGACTAGACACATGGTGGCACTGGCTAGAGTGTCTCCTACAATCCTCCACTAATGCATGGTCCAAACGAGTAGACTCAAAATCACTGATCTCTATAATACTACCATCCATACTCTGAGAATCAACTCCAAAGCTCATATCAACATACGAAGTATCAACAACTGTAGCATCACTGTCTAACTCCTCCGTATTGAAGGAAACTACCGGTGAAACTAAGTCCTCAAAATTTTCCACTGCATTCTTCTGCGTGTCATCTGCAATCATCAAATCCTGGGACTCTTCTACAATCTCTGCCATAGCTGAGAGATCATCAACCCTCAGTGTACTAACATCTGAGCACACCTCCACACTCTGAGTGCAAGCATCAGACTCATCCTCATCTTCACTACCTCCTATCTCATAATAGTCAGGGGACATGTTGTTGCCCCATCTAAGTGATCTGTAGTGCTCTCTCCTCAGCTTAACAAAGTGCTCAAAAGGAAACAACTCCCAAACTTGAGGTGGTACTAACTCCCACTCCTCATTCGTTGTCATATACCGTGTGGATTTGTCTTTGAATGTAGGGTATGAAAGAATTTCTTTCATCCTCCTCTAGGTTTCATCCAATTGTTTCAAATTGTGTTTCAGCTTCTTCATATCATTGTCCCACTATTTATGAGTATATGAAGTCATCATGGATACTTCGCTGATTCAATCTACCCAAACTACCCAACAGGATGGCAAGACATTAGTTCTGATGTGCCCAACAGGATGGCAGGAATTTGGCTCTGATACCACTGTAATGTCCCTTACTTAGGGGCTCCTTTTTTTCTGCAAAAGATCTGATACCACTGTAATGTCCCTTACTTAGGGGCTCCTTTTTTTCTGAAAAAGCTCTGATATCACTGCAATGTCCCTTACTTAGGGGCTCCTTTTTCTAAGTAAAAACTTTGATACCATTGTGATATCCCCTTCAAATGGGGAATATAAAAACACAAACAGTTCTGAACAAAGATACTATCTTGTAAAATAAATTCAAATATGAATAAATAAATCACAATATAATCTCTCAATAGTGAATCAAATATCTCATCACTTGTTCTTCTAGATGATTACACAATTGAGTCTCTGTCATACAAATAGAATAATGTGAAATATTCTGTCTTAAAACCCTGGGCTTTTGCAAATCTAGCAATTGAGCTTGAATCTAGAAATTCTGTCTCGGCCTACTATGTCGAACACACAGTCACCAGCATCGGTCAATATACTGCCGACGTCAGTCTCTGTAGGTCCTTCTCTACCGATGTCGGTCTTCAGTCGGCCGATGTCGGTCACTGGGGATCATTGTCTGCCGAGGTCGGTGTTAGAGCGGATCTGTATAGACCTGTACAGACTTAGTATGACTGCTAATTAAGCATAACCTGTCTATTTTCAAGCCCTGATAGCTGAACAACCTGATCTCAAGAATATATGACTCTAATATAGAAGATCTATATTTATATAACTTATTGGATCAAAAACTAAATAAAGAAATACCTAAAATATTGTGATAACTTCTGTGTGAAGTTATCTCTCAACCCTGTAAATCTCTGTGATAACTTCTATATGAAGCTATCTCTCAATTTGGCAATAGATCAGCTGATATTTCACAACCTCTGAATCGCACACACTGAAGAGGGAATGTTCTCCAATGCAAATGGAATCCTAGAACCCTTGGCTCAGTCTTCATAGAAGAATTCTTCAAAATCAATAATCAATAATCAATGCATGAATACAAACTCTCCCCCATGAGAAACCCTTATACCCTCCAAAGGTGTGCTTTTCTAAAATTAGATTTCCTCAAATTAGAACTTGGGGTTCTTAAATTAGAATTCCTCAAATTAGAACTTGGGCTTCTTAAATTAGAATTAGGGTCTTAAAATTAGACCAAATAATTAATAATTAATTAATATCTAATTTAAAATTAGACCAAATAATTAATTAATTAATATCTAATTTAAAATTAGACCAAATAATTAATATTTGATTAAATCAATCAAATATTAATATCTCCCTCAATACATGTCGGATCCTCAAACCGTTTGAAGCTAGTGAACCAGGGAGTGATTCCGCACATGATCATGCCATACCAAGGATGGTCTACTGAGTGCCAAATATCCCTAAACAATAGGAGCTCAGGTAAACATGTCCAAAAAACCCTGAATGAATGCCAACTGTAGGAATTTTGCAAATCGAAGCCAAGCCAATCTCCATCATGACCCTCTATCTGTCCAATCAGCCTACGAAGGTTGCATAATAGGCTAATCATCAAGTCTGTCAATGTCCACAAAAAAGGGGACATGACATTGCTTATGGGGGTGTTTGTTGATCCTATTATAATTTTGACTAAACTAATTGATTCATGATTTTGTTTAAAAATAAAGAAATCAAATCAATCCACTCTTTTGATGGAAATAAAATATCACACTCCTATTTTATGTTTGTATGGAAAGTAAATTCACGCTTCTACTTACAAAAAGAAATTTACTTCACACTTCTGCTGTAAAAGAAAACATACTTTGCATAGAAAAGAAATGAAATAAGAAAATGCTCTTTTTAAACTATGAATTTGTTTTGATGTTTTTATAAATAAATGCAAATAGTAACAAAATTTTAACTAATAAAACAAAACATAAATATTGTACACAGTTTCTAGTTCCAAGGAGAGTGGGGCCTTGCTCCTCTCAGACTCAGGAACAAAGATTAATCAGTGCTAGAAACTTGAAGTATTAATTCATAGAATTGAAATAATTACAATCTAATTGAAACCTGTATGCTTGAATAATATCTGATTCTTGATTCTCTATATATTCTATTCTCCTTTTTTTATAGTCTATAGTCTTACACTTTATACCAATATAATTAACTCAAAATAGGATGCAAAGAAATAGGATTCTTTGGTCGATCCATTCATCCAAAGATAGGAGATTAGATTCCCAAGAGATCTAATTATTCTGATGAAATAATATACTATCCTATAATATTCCTAAAATTTGATTATATACAAATCTATCAAAAGTAAGTCCTTCAAAATAGCAGGTGGTTATTTTCCTCATTTGATTCTAGCTAGAATGGTTCTTTCTTATCCTATATGGTCTCCAGCTTCCCGTTGTCCTTACAGAATTATTAGTATTGACCCTTAGAGTCCATAAAAATGAGCCTGTGGAGTCTGTAGAAACAAGCTTGTAGAGTCCATAGAAACAAGCTTGCAGAGTCTATAGAAACAAGCCTGTGGAGTCCATAGAAACAAGCCTGCAGAGTCTATAGTTTTTCTGGATGGAGATCAAAATGGAATGTTCATTGTACATCACCTGTGTCTTTTTCCTAAGTATTCTTCACATAAAAGATCACTAAAACATTCTATGTATTAGACATTAATGAAAAAGTAAAGATTTAGTCTTTGGTTTAATATAAACAAGACAAATATCTATTTTCCATGTAATAGCTATCTAAGAATCTAAGATTTGTATAAGATAATATCCTTCGAGAGATGATTTGAAGGAAATAATATGTCAATAATGAGACATATTTTGAGCTCATCACTTATAGGAAAAATAACCTAATATGAAAGGTTTATTATAGTTTTTAGAGAATATAAAAATAGCATAACATTTTTTCAAATTCAAAATCTACACTTACAGGTCCCTTTACCTCAGAAAGTCAACCACTATTGACTATTACAAGCAGTGAGTAGGAAGAAATACTTCCATTGATGATAATGCTACCCAAGGTGAAAACATAGGTCCAGATCATTTTCAAATGATAATGGAGACTTAAATAATGGTTTTCAATCATTGAATTCAAGAATTAAACATGCATAGACACCTACAAGCATCGCTCCAAGATAAAAAACATAGTCAGCTATAATAATGGTAGGATAGCGAGTAAGGGTTGGTACTCTTAAAATTGGAAATAAATGGTATATGTGAATAAAAGGAATAGTATATAATTAATGGATATAGTTATTACTTTTTATCAATTTAATCAACTATAGATATGTCAAATGCACCTACAAGTAGGAAAAATGCATAAATAGGGTTATTTTACTAGTCAAGCCTAACCAAGCAAGGACATATTTCTAGGTATAAACATGGGTCATAAGAGTTTAAAATTATTAATAATGTTCTAATAATGGTGTAAAACATCACAAATAACCTCATGGTATTAGGATAAGTAGAGAGAGGGATATAGTCATGCATACTCAGTCTACATGCGAAATTCCTGCACATAGTCCATTTTACACATATTTACCTTGGAATTTGATGAGGTTTAGGGGTCAAATAACATGATAAAAGGATTATTTTTTGTGTGAGATGTCCTAAAATATTTCAAAATTCCATCCAATATCCATTTTCTCTAGGATAATAGGGGAAGTACCCTCTATTATGTCTCAGATAGAGGGTACTTCTCTTTGTGCATATGTTGGTAAGTTTGAAGAAGGGAGGTGATAAGGTGAACCTAAATTTGTTTAGACCTTGAGGAGATGTATTTACCAATATGATATATGATTCTTGGAAGAGATAAAGTAAATAGGATGCTAAAATCCCCCAAGGTTACAGTCAAGATCATTGGGTAGGGTTTTGACCTAAAGCCAAATGGAGAACCACTTTCATTTATAGTATGAATTTATCATTATAACCTATAAAATAATGTCTATGTGGTCAATATAGATGTGTTTGAGCTATTATTATTCAAGGAAAACCATCAAAACTCATTTTGAGTTCTAAGGTGCAGTCAGGCCTATTAGGTAAGGTTCAAGCCTAAGGCTAAATGGGAAGTCACTTACAATTCTAGGATGAGATATTATTTATAACCTACTATATAATGTTTTTAGCTTCATAATTGACATGTTAAAACTCTTTTCATGCAGGTAGCTCACAAATAAATCCATTTTTTGCCCAAAGATAACTCAGACTTATGGAAAATATGAAAAAAAGCTTGATAAGAGAAATTTGAAAGCTCACAACTATTTTGATTATACGAATGGGAATATAAGAATTTTAAGGATGTTTATGAGGGTATTTAACTATGAATTTTTTTAATTTTTTGGCATTTGAAACATCCCATCTTTATGAATGAACCTTAAGAGGTCAAGGTAGGCTAAAACCCTTACAAACCCTTACTAGTGACTAGTTTTGGGAAATGGAGATGGAAAGCTAATCTAATGGAATATTTTACCCAAGATGATTATTAACCCTTTTATTATAATACATTAGGATAATATCCATGCTTTTAAACTATATGGAATTATATATATAGGGTAAAAAATAGGGTACTTTTGGTTGTTTTATGTGTTTTAAAAGTTCCACGACGATTCTAAAGATGAAATAAAGTTTGGGAGAAATTTAAGGAATTTAAATAACTCACTATGTAAATTTATTTCTTCATAAAAAATCATAAGTGTTTGAACAATAGCTCTCATCTCATCTAGCCAAAACTGACATAGTGACCAAGTTAGTGAAATGTGTGAAAACTCCTAGTGGAAGTGATTTTAAGGTGTCTCTAATACTTCTAAGGACATGGAGGGTCTTTTAAAGTGTCATCCACTTCCTCCCACATATGTTAATGGGAAAATGAATCCAAATTTTATGCCAAGTGGAAGTGTACATGAAAGAGGAGTTTCTTAGAGTGCAAGTAGTGATAACTCCTTTCCAGATGATTCTAGATGACCAAGCCAACAACCAATTCATGGAGATGCATGTTTGAAAGCCTTCCCCTTATTTATAATCATCAAACTTGACCATAATATTTTTTTGGATGTTTAAATAGATATAAATCATGAAGGTAAGTTTCTAAGCTAGAATGAGGAGTTTCATGCCACTTTTCATGAGTTTTATGAATTGGATGGACACTTGTGCTTCCTAACCTTGCATGGTCCATATCACATCCTCTTTTCATGCACATTTAACTAATTTTTTCATCTTTAAAAGTGTATTTTTACCTTTGTAATTACCTCTTCTCCTCTCTTTCTCAAGTTGTTTAATAACTAACCATTTTGTCCATTGTAACTTATGTTCCACCTGAGTATGGTGAAGCCCTACTCATTTTCATACCTTTTGATCAATAATACTACTAATTTTAACCTCTTCATGACTATTAATAGTGTGTTATACTTGGATGATTGATCCTTCATAGTGATAAATATGATTTTTGTAGCATCTTGTCTCATTATTTCATCCTATTTATAGTTGGAAAGATTCTTATTGTAGGGCATGTGAAGTGTTCTAGGAAGTTTCAAGGTTGAGTGAGTTATCCCATTCACTAGTGCCATTCAAGGCCTCTTTTCTATTCCTCATAGCCTAAACATTAATCTATAACCTCATAATGTAATATTTATGTGAGAAGATGCAGATTAGAGGAGTGTATGTCTGTTTAGCCTCATGGTTTCAAGTGTAGCATGTAGTTGGTTAGTATTCATCAATAAATTTATTGCATCACCTCCCTTAGGATAGTTTTCTTTCAATTTTGTCTCTCTTTTTTCCCCCAAAAATTTTAGGTGTAGTAGTGATCCAAAGTGGTACATCAAGGGAGTTATCCCTATATAGATATTTACCTCATCCTCAAGCTAACCACAAGCCTAGAAGTCTTTCCATTATGCCACATGGATGAGGATATCTTAGGCATCTCATCAAAAGGTAAAAATCTAAGTGACAATAGTTTTTGGCACACTTTTTGGGACTCTTAGTCTAAGAGGTTGAAATATTTTTGGTGTTTTGTTTTAATAATAAACCTTTAGATGCATCTATCAAAGCATCAATGGTAAATTTGAAGATACATCAAGTGGCCAAGCATCCAAGGTTACCTTTTTAATATTTTTGGTAATATATCCCTTTGTGTTCTTTCTTTCAATGAAGTTCCATGGCTGACTTTAGTGTGTTATTTTATTTTACACAAGTTGGTGAGTTTTACCAAGCTTATGGTAATCTTTATCAGTCTTATCATGATTATTATTATCCCAAATATGATTATTTTCAACCCCAATATGATCATATTTAGCCTTATCATGAAGTTTATCAATCTTATATCCAACCTTCTCAATATCTTACTTATCCTATTCAACCTAGTCACTTCTCAATTCAATCCATTTCTACTTTCAAGAAAACTCTTTTAGGTTATGAGAGGTACATGTTGGATATTGATACTCCAAGGGGATGTGGTCAAGAGGTTCCTATTCATCTTATTTATAAGGTGAGAGATGCATTAGAGTTGGTCAAAAGAGAGTGAGATCCTATTGAGAGAGTTAATTAGTAAATGCTCACAAGTGAGATGCTAAATGTGAGTGGATTGGTTAATTCCTTAGAGGATAGGCTAAGAATTCATGAAAGGAAACCTCACCAAACCTATCATCCTTAATATCCACTTCCCCAAGTTTTTTATCAGTCCTACTTAACTCCTACTCATGAGCCCAATCAAGCTTGTAAAGGTCATCCTTTTCCCAATCAGTTGGAAGAGAGTTAAAAAGAGAAACCTTATTTTTTAAGATAATTTTGATAGTAAAATTGAGTTGGATAACATGCATATCCATAATTCCATTTCATAAAAAAAATAATTGGAATTTAAGCCCTCATTTCCCTCTTCCATTACATCCCCACCTCAAGAGAACACTTTTAGATATGAGATTCTAAGTTGGAGACAAGGTGAAGAATCCAAGCCTAAAGAGATCCAAAGATTCTTAAAAACCTTGTCCAATCCTAAAGTTGTACTAATACCTAAAAAATATATTCATAATCTCAAAATTCTAAGATTTAATAAGGTATTGGAATCATGGGGCAAGATAGAGGACAAAAGCCTTGATAAGGAGTGTGAAGTTGAGAAAGAATTTGATTCTATGCAAGTCCCTCCCACCCTTTCTCAAGAGACCTCTTGTGTTCCATGTAAACCCTCTTATACTCTTCATCCTCATGAAGATACATATCAAATATAAGAGAGACTTTTCTAAGAGAACCCAACCAAACAAATTTAAGAGTTAGAGTTAACAATGAAATTATTGAGTCAAGGTGTGATGAAAGGTTTAGACTCAAAAGAAGATCCTATGCCTAAACACACCTCATCTAGCCTATCTAAAGATAATGATCAAGCTAAATCAGATGTGAATGAATTGATTTTAAAATGGAAGGATGAAAACCAAGCCACTTTAGTCTAAGGTTTGTCTCCCCTTCCTCAAGAGCTTCCCAAAAAATCCCCTATATTTCACTCTTAATCTGATTTTGAGTTATATGTGCCACCTCCACTAGCTAGTTCATCTTGTCCTCACCCCATCACCATTTGACTTAATGGACCTATGGTATGGGAACCTAAATAGGAGAAATTAGTTGATAAAAACTTACAAATCTTTCTTGAAGAAATCCTAGCTCCTTCATAGTCTCATTAGACTAAGTCACATGATTTCAAGATGCCTACTCTTGGAATCACAAAGAATGAGATGGAAGAACTTGTATCCCATGAGAACCAAAGTCATGTTGTATCAATTTAAATAAAACTTTAGATCCCTAAAAATGTTATAAATGATGAATAAAAGGTGATTTATTATGTGGAAACTTATAACTTCATTGATGAGGAAGAATGTTTTCCTTTTACCAAAGGGTAAAAAATAGTTATTAGTTATTCCATCACTATGCAAGATATCATGGATGGGAAAGAAGAAGTTATTAATAAGTCTTTGGATGAATTTTTTTTTAGTAATTGGATCAGGTTATACTCCTCTTCAAGGAGGATATGATCTATTAAATAATGAAGAAGGCATCCTTGGTACTCAAGTAAGTATGCAAAGGAAAAACAACCTTTTAAATCTATCCTTCCAAGAGGCATATACATTTCATGATGATATGTTTGAAGTTATCAAAATGGGGTATCACCTCAAATAGTTTTGAGAAACACATCAGCTCTTTAAGGATGGAACAAGCTCCTATTGGCCTCAATCTTCTAAGCAATAAGAAACCAATCCTCTTGAAGTCATGCCTACTAAGAAGATACTTGTTGATCATGAGATGAAGAGTGGGCAGCAGTATGAGGTATATGTACAAGTTAAAGAGGAATATTTTTAAATTGGAGACCTATTTGAGGATGATCTAATTGAGATAATATCAAGTAAAGTTCCAAGGAATGGGTATGATATACAAAGCATCCAATTGAAGAAGAAACATGCTTGGCACTATGACTCATCCCATGAAGAAGAAGATTCAAGAAACTTTCCTATTGATCCTATAAAGGAGGTGTGCTTAGTTTCTAGTTGTGCATAATATTTTTTTCTCTAATTGCCCTAAGTGCCTTGAGCACATGAGTGTGTGTGTCTTGTAGGTTTATTTGCCTAGTTTTGTGTGTGTCCTTTATTTTGTGTGATTGAGGTAATAAAGTGGTCTTGTCTTGATCAATTCTTATTTTAAAATTCCTCTTGTTGTATATTATACTTAAAATGAATCCCTAAGTCCAATTTAATGATTAGGCCACTAGTGTAGTTAGTATAGTAAGCATACTACCCCTATAAGTCACTAATTTGTTGACCAAATTTGACCATGTAGGTCAAATTGGGGCCCCTATAGGTAAAAAAATTGGTATTTATATGTTTTATGGGGTCTAATTTTTTTTCATAAGGTGTATTATATGTCATTTAGTGTGATTTCATGTTATAATAACCTTGGTCAATTAGTCTTTTAGTCTATTTTATCATTTTGAGTCATTTTGAGGTCCTAAATAGAGCATTTAATAGGTTTTATGACATAATTAGGAAATGTTAAGGTTAAAAAATATTATGTAACATAAAATGTGTCCTAATAGTCTTAATCAACTATCATAACTAAAAATTGGTAGGTTTTTCAGAAGAAAGGGCAATTTTCTTAAGAAAATGGGAGTTTGGCACTTGTATAGCCCATGGGGAAGTGTGTCATATGGGAGAAGGTTTTAATATGAATTTTAATATTCCTTATATCCATATCAGTTCCTGAAATTCTTTGGAAGTGATAAAAAAGGCCCAAACCCATTTTTCTCCTTTTTCACCTTTGTAGGCACACAAAACCAGTCTTTAGGTTTGTACTTGGTATGACCAGTAGGAGAGGTTTCAGATCAAATGCCTTAGGTAAGTGAAATTAAAATTATATATATTAATTTACATAATAATATTTTTAATAATTTTGACCTATGCTTTATGAACCATCCTCATGAAGCTGACTATGTTTTTTTGCTTGTTGTTTCATGCACCCTATAGGTTTTACTCCATTTTAGGCAAGTTCATATGAACGAGTTGGTGATGTTAAATATAGAGTATTTATGATATATTATTAAACTATATACATATTTATTTTTACATTTTAATGTGTTTGGATAAGTCAAGTACATCAAAGTTATAAGATAAGCATCATTTTGTGTTGTAAGTAGTTTTTCACCATTTGTAGGATCTTCTTTTTTTATAGTGGTTTTGAAGGTTGAATATGGGTTAGTTTACATGTATTAAATTTTATATTTTTCACCTTATCCTTTAAACCTATTTTACAAAATTAATCCATATGGAATTATAGTCATATGCAACCTGCTAGTCAGTTTGCCATGAAAATGCTCATCTGCAGGTGCTTAGAAAAGGAAAATCACATGGAAATTAGGAACATAAGTTATTTGAAGAAATTAAAGGGTTATGAAAATACATTTTTAATTATTTAAATATGATTAAGACTAATTAAGGGATAAATATAATGCAATGTCCTACCTCATGCTCACTACCTATCTATATGCAATTTAGAATGTGCACTTACATGTGTTTGAAAGAAAAAATCATGTTGGAAGCAAGTTTTTGAAATGACAAATTTAATTGAAAATTTAAATAAGATAATTTTAATCCTTTATATAGGAATAAAAATCAAATTTAAGGCAAATACAATGCTCACTATCTAATTAGCTCACCCTTACTACCTACACAGTGAAATACACACCTATAGGTGGCCTAGCAGAGGGCTATGATGTCATAATGAAGTGTTGAAACATGAATTGAAACTCTTTTTTGGACAAAAATATGTTTAAGAGTCATATCATGCATTTTGACATGTTTAGTGGACAAAAGAGAGTGAAAACCATGTTAAAGGGTCAATTGACTGTGTTCAAGGCTATTTTCCCAAAAAATGCAAAATAGAGCACCTGGAGGTTTTGTAGATGTCATATGAGAGATTTTTGAAAGGATTTGAGGAATTTAGGTAATTAATTCCTATAGACTCTACATAGGAGGATTACTATGCTAATTTTATATAGAATATGATCAGTGACGAGTGGTTTTTAGATGGGTCAAAGTTGCATATTTATGCACTATTTTTAGTCAGTGTTCTCTACAAGATGTGAGTTAAAATGAGACCTTTCCACCACAGTTGAATGATTAAAAATGAGTGAAATTATTAATTTTAAATGATATATCATCAAATAGGTTTAGAGACTATATTTTACCCCCCATGTATACCTATATGTGTCATAAAATTTGAAGCATAGACCTACAACTGGCTGAGTGTGGCAGTGAAACTAATCAAGGTGAATTCGAAGGGTAATAAGACTATAGGCACAATAACATACTATGATAGGTTTATTAGAGTTTTTATATAATATAAAAAATATCATAACATGTTTTCAAATGCAAAATCTACACCTACAGGTCCCTTTACCTCAAGAAGTTAACCACTATTGACTATTACAGGTAGTGAGTAGGAAGAAGTACTTTTAATGATGATAATGCTACCCAAGGTGAAAAAATAGGTACAAATCCTTGTTAAATGATCATGGAGACTAAAATATGGGTTTTTTATCATTTAATTCAAGACTTAAACATTCATAGGCACCTATAGGCATCACTCCAAGACAAAGAACATAGTTAGTTGTAATGGTGGTAGTACAGTAAGGGTTGGTGCTATTGAAGTTATAAATGCATGGTATAAGTGAATAAAAGGATTGGGATAGAATTACATGATTTAATTAGGACCTTGTATCAATTTAAGAAACTATATATATGTCAAATGCACCTACAAGTAGGATAAATGCACAAATAGGGTCAGTTCACTACTTAAGCCTTACCAAGTAAAGACATATTTCTAGGTACAAACATGGGTAATAAGAGTTGAAAAGTATTTGTAATGTTATAATCATGGTGAAAAACATCTCATATAACCTCATGGTATTACGACAAGTAAATAAAGTGATTCAATCATCCATATTTAGTCCACATGTGAAATTCTTACACACAACCCATTTTGCATAGGGCCGCCTTGGAATTTGATGAGGTTTGGGGGTAAAATCACATGATAAAAGGCTTATTTTTTGTGTGATAGGTCCATAAAACTTTTATAATTCCATAAAATATAATTTTTTTCTAGGATAATAGGGTAATTACCCCCTATTTTTTCTCAGATAGAGGGTACTTCCCCTTGTGCATTGGCAAGAGGGTTTGAAGAAGGGAGGTGATAAGGTGAACCTAAAGTTGTTTGGACATTAAAGAGAGGTATGTGGAGTTTTAATATATGCATACCAACATGATATACCAAGATTAAAATATATAAAATAAAAAGGATTCTAAAAAACCCCAAGGTTGTAGTCAAGCCCATTGGGTAGGGTTTTGAACTAGAACCAAATAGAGAACCAATTTCATTTCTAGTATGGAGTGATAATTATAACATACATACACATTTTTATGGGGTCACTATATATGTTTTTGAGATATTATGATGTAAGTAAAACCATCAAAATTCATTTTGAGATCTAAGGTACAATCAAGCCTATTAGGTAAGGTTCAAGCCTAAAGCCAAATGAGAAGTCACTTACACTTCTTCCATGACATATTATTTATAGCCTATTGGATAATGTTTGTATAGTCATAATAGACATATTAAAACCCTTTTAATGCATGTAGGTCATAATGAAAACCATTTTTGGCCCAAAGACAATTTAGGCTTATGCAAAATGTGAAAATAAGCTTGATAGCAGAACTTTGGAAGGTCACACCTCTTTTGATGCTATGCATGGGAATATAATAAGTTTAGGGATGTTGATGAGTATCATTAAATATGAATGTGTGTAATTTATTGGGTGTTTCAATGTCACAAGTTTATGAACAAACCTTAAGAAGTTAAAGCAGGCTAAAACCCTTACAAACCCTTTCCAGTGGCCAGTTTGGGGAAATAGATATGGAAATCTAATATAATGGAATAGTTTTCCCAAGATGATAATTTAACATTTAAATATACTCCATCAAGATACTCCCCATGATTTTAGACTATATGGACAAGGTACAAAATATGGTACTTTTGACTATTTTGTGTGTTTTTAGGTTTCAGGAGGAGTTTGAAGATGAAATCAAGTTTGGGGAAATTTTAGGAATTTTAATAACTCACTATTTTAATTTATTACCTCATAAAAACTCCTAAGTTTTTGAATAATAGCTCTCATCTCAGCCAGTTAAAACTGACATAATGACTAAGCTAGTGAGAAGTATGAAAACTCTAAGTGGAAGTGATTTTAAGGTGTCCCTAGTGATTTTAAGGCCATGGAGGGTCCTTAAAAGTGTCATCCATTCCCTCCCATGTATTTTTATTGGAAACTAAATCCAAATTTAAGGCCAAGTGTGTAGGGTGCATGAAAGAGGAGTTTCTTAGAGTACAAGTAGTGATAGTTCCTTTCTAGATGATTCTAAATGACTAAGCCTACAACTAATGCATGGAGAGGTATGTCCAAAATATTCTCCCTTATTTATAATCATCATACTTTTCCCTAATTAGTTTTGGGATGTTCAAAAAGATCCAAATCATGAAGCCAATTTTTTGAGCCAGAGTGAGGAGTTTCATGCCACTTTTCATGAGTTTTATGACTTGGATGGACACTTGTGATTCCTAACCTTTCATGTTTCTTCCCACATCCTATTTTTATGAATAATTAACTAATTTTATCATCTTAAAAATTGTACTTATGACCCTTGTACTTATCTCTTCTCCTCTCTCTCTTAAGTTCTATAAGATCTAGCCATTTTGGCCATTATAGCTTATGCTCCACCTGAATATGGTGAAGCCCTACTCATTTACAAACCTTTTGATCAATAATACTAATAAATTTTACTTATTAATTACTATTCATAGTTTGTTCTACTTGTATTATTGATCTTGCTTAATGATAACTATGATTTCCTTAGCATGTTGTCTCATTCTTTCATCGTATTTGTAGTTGAAAAGCTTCTTCTTGAGGGGCATGTGAAGTGTTCTAGGAAGTGTGAAAGTTGAGTGAGTTATTCTATTAAATATTTCTATTTAAGGCCTCTTTTCTAGTCCTTGTAGCCTAAACATTCATACATAACCTCATAATGTAATATTGATGTGAGAAGATGTAGATTAGAGAAGTGTATGTTTGTTTAGTGTCTTGGTTTCAAGTGTAACATGCAGCTTGTTGGTAGTCATCAATCAATTTGGTGTATCACTTACCTTAGGATAAATTTATTTTATTTTTCTCTCTCCCTTTTCCCCCAAAAATTTTAGGTGTAGTAGTGATCCAAAGTGGTACATCAAAGGAGCTAGCCTTATCTAGAGATTTACCTCATACATAGGCTACCCACAAGCCTAGAGGTGTTTCCATTGTGCCACTTGGATGAGGAGAGCTTACGCATATCCTCAAAGGGTGAAAATACAAGTGAAAACATTTACTTATAAAACCTAAAATTTATAGATTGTATGCATTACTATGTTTACATTTCTTATATTTTCCAGACATTACATATGTTATCTATCTTAGTGTAGTTAGTTTTATCATACATACATGCTTCACTTATTCTTATCAAGTGATTTTACATTTATTATAGGACTCATGTTCACTACATTTATCTAAACTTTTTATCATCTACCCTCTAGGAGCATATACATTGATTTAAGTTTATTTATTGACACATTTGCCCACTTGGGGGCATCTTATAAATATTTTCTATTATCAAGTTCTATCCTTACATTCTATACATTCCAGTTTTAGCATTTTTATATCTTGATATTGATCATTGCTACTCATACTCAGATTTTTTGTAGACGATCAGTAGTTTATACTCAACATATGTACATATCACTCTTACATATATTTATACTAAATCCATGCATGTTTTCATTTCTAGATTTCCTAGTTTAGAACTGATTGTATTCTCTATGCTTCTTTTATTTGAAGGCATTTGAATATGTCATTATTATTTGTCTTTACACCATTTCTATTCATGTATGCCTTTTACATATGCCTATGTACCTTGTGTGCGATTTAATGATTATGTATCTGAGTATTTTAACATGTCCTTATATGTGGTACTAAGCCAACTTGCTTTTTTTTGTATGTGGACATTTAAACATGTCCTTCCATGTTTTATTTTCTCATATTTAGTGGCATGTTCCCATGTCCCTTGTATTTTGGCCTCTTTTCCTATTTTACATATCTCATGTGTTTTGTATGTATGTTATTTTATATGCATCACAACTCTAAAACTTGTCTTTACTTTTTACAAACACCAGTTTTTGATTCCATGAGGGACCTCATGCATCTAACCTTCCTAATTGGGTGTTTTAAAGGACATCATGCCCCATCCCCCTAGATATGTACTCATATTTACTATTACATACATTTATTACATATATCTTTAACCCTTTTTCAATTCTAGACATAATGTACATCTTAAATTGCAATCTTATGCTTAGATTCTCTTACATTTTGATGTTATGTTTGCACATTGTATTGGATTATGATGTAATTATCATATATGCTCTAACTAACACATTTTTTATAGATATTTATTTTAAGGATACTTATTTATTAGGTCAACAACTACCCTCAAAAGAGGGGACATTCACATGGGTTTGTCACATAGATTAAGCTCCTGCATTGCACTCACAAAACATTTTTTAGCACACAATCTTAGTTTTATAAAATTAGACAAATGTAAAACATAGGAAAAATAAGGAATCATAAATTAGTATAGTGACTTAGATTTCAAACCATACAGACATTAGCACCACATGGTGATACTATAAAATACATGGTACTACTATCTAGTATCCCCAATTTTAGGGTAGTTTTGATTATCTAGAATAGTACACCAAGTAAAATACATGTTATGCTATAGGTTTGATAGTTATGCTCATATTTTTCTCATATTAACACTAGTTTAAGTCATATTCACATTAGTTACTTAGATTGGGGGCGTCATGCATGTCATGATCATTTTCATAATCATTTCATATAATCAGATACAATCATTACAACTCAGTCTAGAAATAGTATACTCAAACATCAAATTAGGGACATGTGTATGGCACATTATTTCCATATGATTAATTACACATAAGTTGATTAGATGGAATGAAAAACTCCATGTCATTCTCTATGTTGTATACACTTGACATAATATTCTAGGTTGTCACTAGTTTCATGCCTTAATCCATTTGTAGTGGTTGGCATTCTCAAGTGGCCCAAAGTTACCTAATATACATGAGTGGACATGAAGTTGCCATACATATTTAGATATACCTAGTTAGATATTTCCATCACTTTGCATAGTGTAGTTTTAGATGCATCTACTACACATAGGTGAGAAATGATGGAGTCATATTCTACTTGATTTCTTGATCCACCCACATGAGAGGGTTGGACACACTTTCAATCCAATCCAAGTTATGCATAGGTCATGATCCACCAAGTAGGGGTGGGTAATGATGGAGTCAAAATGGGAATGAATTCTTGAGCCACCCACATATGATTATTATTCAATCTATTAGCATAGTCTAAGGTATTCAATATTTTGATTAGTATAAACATGCGCACACACACACACACACACACACACACACACACACACACACACACACACACACACACACACACACACACACACACACACACACACACACACACACACACACACACACACACACACACACACACAGGTTATCACCAGGTTCATGCATTAGTTCACATACCCAATGAGGTGTATTCATTCCTTTCGTCTTTCCCATCTCTTTACTCAATTTTAATATGTTACTTCTTTGTTAAAAATAGTATTTTTATTTTGATATCTCTCAAGTAAGATTGATTTATGCATGTTTCATTTCAAGTCATGCTTTGGATCATGTTCCACATATGTAGACCCAAATTCACATACTCAAACTTAGCTAGATAGGATTCACTTCCTAGGTAAGTCCATGTACACTTATTTTTCCTTTTACTAGTTATTTCACTTTGCTTCATTTATAACATAAAGCGGGGTGAAGGGGGGGGTGTAATCACCTAAAGGTGGTATTTGAGTGATAAGAGTGTTACTTGAGATAGCATGTTCCTAGATTAACCATAGACATATTCTAGAACCTTTTATCACACTTTTTTAACATTTATGTAGACCATTGGCATCCCTAGTCAGCTTTAACATAGTCTCAAACCTTCATTCCTAAATCTCAACCCTTTGTGCATAGAATCCTTCTAGTTGGACATTAGTGCCACATTAAGGATGGTAGAGTCACATGGCCCTAGTATCCCCAAAATGGTTCTAATGTGCCTCACACTCACTAAATGGATATGTTTTCAAAATTTAAACTCTCTTAATGTCAGCCTAAGCATATTTTATTATCTGCACAAGCTACTTAACATTATAAATACATGACTTTTAGACCTCTATCAACTAGATGGAAAATAGTTGTAAAACACCTATTCAAACATGAAACAAGTTGAGTAAAATCAAGGTTATTAATCCATATTCTACCATAATTATGCATAGTACCATCTATAGTTTCCCTAAACCAAAATTTTCCAATTTCCAATTTCAAGCACACTTAAGGAATTCAATACCACTATCATTATAACATAACTTGCACTTACACTAGTACTTAGGTGGCAATAACTACATTGCATTTGATATATCCTTGGATTATCGATATGTAAGAAACTCTCTTCATATCAGGGTGTTGAGGATGTCTAACCCATCATACTAATAAACACACATTTTTAACTCATGGCCTACTTGTAAGGAGGATTAGGGTTTACATCATAAATCATATATTACAAGCATAATATAGAGTTTTAGACTTTGTACATGTATTAATAGAACCCAAAAACACATTCATGAGTGCAACTAGAATTTAGGAATAGTCCTGCACAAAGGACACTAGCACCATTTTTAGGACACTAGAGCCACATGGTGCTACTATCCAAGTGTGGTGCTACTATCTAGGATAAGATATAACATATGGATCTAGTTGATGACACTCAAAAATATTCTTATCTCAATTTTCAACACTCAGATCTTCCACTTCAAGAGTTTTCTAGATAAGTCTTTATTTTCACATATTTATTACTATTTTTAGAAAGTCAAAGAAAGTCAAAATAGGTAACAAATCAATGGTTATTTATTGCATATTACTTCATTGATTTAGGCCACTCAGCCCTTTAATCAAACATAGGATTTACATAGCTAAACCCTAAAAGTTTAAAATATAATTTCAATTTTTAGATCATTTGTATCAAAATGAGAAACACATTCAATTTTTTTACATTGAAATTAGCTAGTAAAAGGGAAGTATTGTCAAAATTTGTCACATTTTCAACATAATTAGTGATTGAAATGTTTGATTTTTTAGGTTCACATACTATGTGTGATTTGAAAAAAATTAATAAAATTTTCATTATATCCCATAGGCCCATTTTTTAAAATTACAAGGGCACTAAAAAGGAGAAAATATAACATTACAAAATGTGATTGTAGCTACACCATGGGTGTAACAAACTTAGAATGAAATACAAAGGTATAGTTAGGGTTAAACATTTCTCAAATAATAAATGTGTTCACAAAATGTTTATGATAAATTTATATTAATATTTAAATTAACCCTAATTCACATAAATTAAATAAAATTAAGTGTTGTAAACCTAGTTTTAAACAACAAAATGAAGATAAATGACTTAAATAGACAAATTAAAATAGAAAAAAATAAGGTTAAACTATGAAAACAAGAGATTAACTTATATTTTTTAGTCATTAGTTGGTTGAATAAGAAAACAAAACTTAGGAACAAAAAAAATGTAGAAAACTAGAAACCTTACAAAATTTGAGCCTAAATACCCTCAAGGACATGAACGCATAGTATAGGACAAGAGAGACTATTGATATTATACCTATTGGTCAATCTTATCTTTTTATATAAATCTATAAATTTTAGATCAATATAATACAACATTGAAAATTAGGTCTTCTTGCATTGACTTCATATTCAAAATTGTACAGAGAAATGGTGTGTGCCTTTTTAAAGTTCAAACCCATAACTTTATGCTACAAGGATAAAAATGGGCATGGAGGAGTAAAAATGGGTTAGTAGTTAGAGTTGTGATAGACCTAAACTCCCCATTGTGTTGATCATTGCCTACATAAAAATACTATGATGAGGGTTAAAACCTCCTATAGTTATCCCACCTAAGTGTTTTGTGAAATTGTGATCATTTTATTATGTGAATGCATCTAAAATTAGATTGAATACTAGATCATGTGGGAATAGGGATACATAAAAATAACTTTAAATTTATCTAAAGACTACATGAAGAATTTATAACTTGATTTGCAAATAATAGAGAACTTTTCCTCTATGTGAACTTGTGTCAATAAGCTTTGTGAATTAAAATCGCTAGTTATGTAATAAGTGATTTGAATATGTATTTATAACAATCTCATCAATATGACAACATGATAGGAATCCTAAAAATAAGAATTCAAACCTTATGTAGGGTTTAATTTGAAAATATGACTGTTGGTGGGAACTAGATAAAATCATTAGATAAAGATATGATTTATGGTCATTGTTTTCCATGTCAGTTGAGTTTTTTCTCCTATGGAAATGTGTTGGGATTTGGGTCTAGACTAAAGCATATAGATGCATATAAGTTTTTTTTCAATCATAACATTTTTTTGTGTGATAAATGATGGTTATAATAAAAAATAAGTCATCTTAGGCTTAGGTTAGGTCAAAATGGAAAAAAGATGTGTCAATTAATTATTAGATTTATGATAACTCCTTCAAATGATAGGATCTCTCATGAAAACCATTACCAAAAATTTAATCCATCATTGCACACAAATATAATGATGCATAATAGTCTATTTTTTATTCCCTCAAAGTCAATATGCAATTCACATAGCTTATCTCTTTAACAACATAAGATATAACACAAGGAGTGCCTAATAGAAAGGTATATGAGTTGGTTTCAAAACTACTTGGTTATTTTGATCCACTCAAAATAAAATGGATTGTTTAAATAAGTGCACACTAAATATTGTTTGTGCACACAATAATCAAACAAATATAACAAAATCTAAATCAATCTTAACTCCATAAGTGAGTGTGAACATGCTTACTCTAACACCCTCTCTTAAGTGCAAAAAAAGGAGTGAGAAAAGGGAAAACAAAGTGCTTAAGCTTTTGTATGGTTTTGAATGATGTTTAAATTGGTAGAATAATCTATATTCAATGATGAATAAAACTATTATAAAGTATTCTAATTAATAGAAAACTTAGATAAATGAATATTCTAATTAAAATTTTTAAGTTAATACTAAAAATGGAAAGTACATTCAAAACAATAATTTGATAATACTTATATTATCTAAATGCATGGGTGAATATGATAAGCATAGATATGGAAACATGTAGGATCAAGATCTAGATCGAGTTTTTAGATTATGGAAATATTGTTTGTAGAGGCTTGGACACTTGGGTTAGCTTTGGGACACTTTAATCATCATAGGTGTCTTGATCCTAATGGTTCTATCTATTAAGGAATATTCACTATGTTAAAGAGTGACCATCTATGTGATTTTGAGTTTTATATCACCTTTTCATTGATGTTTATTATTCATATGCATATGTTATAGATTATTGTATGTGGATCAAACCCTAACTCTTCACATTAGGTCTTTATACCTTACCAAAAATGGGTTGGCGGGCTTATGGTGTCAAATTGGCCCTAATTAACCTTATATAAATTAGTGTTTTTTACATAGCTAATAATTTTAAGAGGGCCTTAGACAAATGTATTTATCCCCTAGGTGTTGACTTGTGTGTGCATAACGGTGAAATGTATTGTATGCAAGGGCATGTAATGATGTAGCTTATAACTTGATAAAAGCTACTCATGGGATATTCTCTAAGTGATTCAAACATATAATATAGTTGATCATATGATTAATATGAAAATAGGTAATAAGAGAGAATTATATATTAGTTGTGTAGTCAATTGAATGAGATTGGATAGGTGCTTTTTTCATATTTGATATGTAGATAATGAATTGGTTAACATTTGTATTTATACAACACCTTTTGGAAACATCACATAGTAGGGTTTAATAAGAAAAATAGGATAACCCATATGTTTTGAAACATTTTTAATTTAGATGAATTTTTAGGATTGGTTACTTGATAATAATCTGGACAATTGCATTGATGCAAGTGTCCCCATGTGAAACACAAGTGTCCAATAGGATATCAAGCTGGTCTAGATATAAAAATACCAATGATATATATATATATATATATATATATATATATATATGTATATATATATATATGTATATGTATATATATGTATATATATATATATATACATGTATATATATATGTATATATATTTATATATATATATATATATGTATATATATATGTATATATATATGTATATATATATATATGTATATATATATATATATGTGTGTGTGTGTGTATATATATATATATATATATATATATATATATATATATTAGGTTTTAGGATTTATGTATAGTGCATGAGATCTAGGTCATCAAAAATGATAAGTTTGGATGATAAAATTAATAGTTAAGCATATTGAGAAGCTAAATGAGAAACTTTCAAAAATAGAGAGGTCTAGAACTAAAGGGTAGAACCTTGATAGGTATTTGTCAAATAGATAAGATTTAGATGTTATGTAAATCAAAATTTAGTATCTATATTTTCCCCTCTTTTAATATAGTGATGCATAAAGATGAAATTACTAGGTTAAATGAAATAAATGTATACCTAGGTGTGTACAACACAAATTGACTTGACTTGAGCCACTTTGAGTGATTTTATGGTATATAACCTATAACCAAGAATGTGTTATAATATAAATCATTGAATATAATTTGAAATTTGAAATAATTCAAATGATTAAATATAAATAGAGTGAGCAAAGAGTAGATATATGTGTCGATGAAACCATGTTTCCCCTTGGTACTCTAAAATAACTAAAGATGCTTCATTATTAATCATTAGAGCTAAGAGAGGTTCAAAATAGACCTTGGTATTTTAACAATGAGATTGGATATAATTGTGCTCCCAATATGGTTCAAGGGTGAGTTGTGGAACAACCATTAAGATCATTGAATCTCAATCACATAACTCAAGTGATGATAAGAAAACCCAAGTTAAGTGGTATAAAAACTCAACTTTTCAAATGGTAGTGTTGGGATATTTAGGGCATTGAATTTCAACCACACTACTTAAGGGAGACACATTATATAGACAATGAAGGCTCAAAATGGTGTTTCTTAGTGAAAAGGCGTTTTTTAATAAATAAGTTTGAATATGTATTTGTAATTTTTAGTACACTTACATTAAATATACACCTCTGATTTATCTCAAGATAAATTATCTATAAAAATTTAACCTCTTCTCCTGTAACTATGTATAATATCTACCAAAAATATCAAAAAAATTGTCCCAAATCTATAAAAAGTAGTGCAATATATATAAGATTCTAACCCAAGTGTATATCTAAATCATGTAAACTATATCAAATGTTATCAACTATGTAGAGTGTGTATGTTTGTATTAATGTATGTATGACATGCTACCACTAATATTGAGCCCCTTTTGAGGTGAGAGGAATGGAATCTAGTAGTTACCTTACGTTAAAATAATGAGATAACTATATAATATGTGTATGAATCATGCAACATATAAGATTAAAATTTATAAGTAGATATATCAATGAATCTCATAGCATATGATCACAACAAGTCTTAAGATGCATGATATGGATCATGTTAATATATATAAATTAATAGTAAAAGATCAAAAAACAATCAAACACACACATTAGAACACTAAATGTCATAAAATGAGTCTAAATAAATTACAAACAAGGGGAATATAAAAATGAAACACACTCAAGGGAATGACATATTCAAATTTATAAATAGTAAAATAAATAAACATATAGTTGCACAAGGGCCAAAAATCAAGGAACATATTCAAATGTTTTGCGAGCAAGACAATAACAAGTAAGAAAAATACACTCGAGGAAGTAACAATGTGAATAAATAAAGTATAAATGACCATCATAAGCATGTCATAATAGTCCTTTTATATACATGTTAGGAAAAAGTGTCATGTAAAATATCATATCAAGTACACTATGAAAAATTTAAACATGAGTATAGACATTTGTAAGTGTTAGTATATAAGCTCAACATGATAATGGAAATGTGATAATAAAATAATTTTCCCTGTATCAATCACAATGAAAGAAGAAGATGCCACCAATGTAGTGTGTCACATGGGAAGAGGAAATGTCCAACATTTGTATCTGTATGTCTCATGTATCTGGTGTATGCATGTATCACACTCAAGTATGCTTGAAACATGTTTATCTAAAAAATAAATTATATGTTATCAAATAATATAAGTAAACAACATATATTCCCATGAGATATTAAACATGTGAATTCCTAATATTTTTGTATTTTCTAATTTATTTGAATGATTTTGTGTTTTTGTTTTTGAATATTTGAAAATAAAGGTCTATATGATGATCCCATCTAAAGGATTTTTGTATTATGATATGAAATCAGAATATGGCACATCAAATTGGTGATACTACCAAGGATCACATATAGGTGTGATATCTGACACTATAAAATTTGTGGTACTCTATGTGTGTCTCATATGACTCTATGGTTTTGAATAGGTAATATAATGTGTATTGATTCATATAACCCATTATTTAGTGTTATGTGTTTCTTTTGGTGTATCTATAACTAAAACATGTTATTTTCTTTTGGGAATTTAAAAATATATATTTTATCAAATGTTTAAAGAGGAGGACCATTATCTGAAATGACTAGTAAATGAATAAAATTACTTGTACAAAATGTGCCATATGTGTGTATAATATAATTAGAAATTTTATCACATTATTTTGGTAAATTTGTACTTGATATATTTGATTTAGAGAGATTTTCATTTGTTTCTAGTAACAATGGTCTTATGAGTTTACAATTATATTAAGTAAAAAATGGACTAATGTGTAATATAATTGAGAATGATTCAGATCAAAATGTGACATTCCACTGAATAGATCCAACTTAAAAATAAGATGCAATAGATTTGTTCATGTGATCCATTCCATAGACCATAGACAAATAATTTATAGGTATATATACACAAGTCAATTCAACTATGATATTTTAACCTTGATTTCCATCTATGAAAGGTTCAATGTTTTTATGCTTTGAGGAATGATTTATAGTTGATTCATATGAAGGGACACATGTAACATTATCCTATTAATGTATGTATTTATTTTTTGTAAATGTTACTTTTGTACCCATTCTTGTTCCAAGATTTTATCTTCTTTTTCCATTTATGCATTTTACTTGGACCTCTTTCCATTTGTAGTTTCTTGTTATTTTTCATTAACAAAATGAATATGCATCTTTGAATTAATTTGCATTAGGGTTGTAAATATACCCCAAGCCTTGAAGATCATTATGATCAGTTGTGGAAGTAGGATGAGTGACTCCTTGTGAATGTTTTCCCATTCCTTGAACATGGTAACCAAAATATTGTAAATATTATTGTCCAAAACCATATTAATTTTAAAATTGAGTATCATAATTGACAGGTAGATTTGTATCATTTTCATCTTGATCACATTGTAACATTGTTGGGTCTAGATTTATATTTTGAATCATTTTAAACTATTTTTTCTTTGAACTATCCTTTGGTAACCATATTTATTATTTTGGTACTTGTGTTTTAGGAGAGGTACTCATAATGTGAGTGGGTTTCTTGAGTGATGTATTTATTATATGATCATCAATATCAATTACACTATGTATTTTTTGCTTCAAAGACAAACATCAATCTATATAATGTCCATGCATTCTATGATATGAAAATAGTATTTTGATATCTTTATAGGATGTAGAGGAGGTAGTTTGATCACTTTGTTTTGAAGCATTTATCCTAGAATTTAACTTTAACTCTTAGTAGCCTTTGGTATAGTATTTGAATCACATGTTTTAGATGAATAATGTCGTACCTTTTCAATTTGAAAATAAATAAAACTTATTAGATATAACATTGAAAGATGAAGATGAAAACTCAGTATGTAGCCTAATTTTTTAATAATGTGATCTTTGAATTGAAATTCTTTTTCAACTCTTTGATGAAATTTATCATAGTGATGATTTGATTTTTTTTAGCTTCACAAACACCAACCTTAAGGACTTTAGATTGAATAATAATACACATAGCATATATAAGAGATGTAGGAGGTGGATGAGTTTGAGGAAGGATACATTGATTACCTTCCTTTTATACCATAGGTTAGGTCACCTTACACCTTATAAAAGTGATAGCCTAGACCTAGTTAGAGGGATGGTAGCTATTACCCTCCCAAAGGTAAGGAGGAGGAAGAGGCTCAATATTATTTCAATAAGAGTTGTAAAGAGAGATTAAATTCTGATCTTTTTTTAAAACACTCTCTTTATATTGACCTATTTAGTTACTCCATTTAATTATATCTTTCTTTGATTTATCAATGTATGGGAATGAACATATAAATATTACCATCATATATTATGGAATGAAATAAGTATTATATGTATCCTTTAACATCATCGATTCATTTTTAATAAACATAAATCTAATTTTAATATTGTAACAATTCAAAAATAAGAAATAATAAATCATGAAACCCTAGGTCAAACTAGGGTTTTGTACAAGAAGACTCAAAGGTAGGTTCACCAAATTTTTAACCCTTTTTATTGTATTTTAATTAGGGTTAAATGGGTATAATATCATATACACAAGGATGAATAAAATTATTCTAGAGTAGGCTAATTAATTGAAAACTCAGATAAATGAATATTCTAAAAAACATTGAGTTATGCTAAATATAGAAAGTACATTCATAATAGTAATTTGATTACATAAACATAAAGAAGAGATAATACCTAAATTATCTTGAAATTCATAGTAAAATATAAGTGTAGACATGGAAATAGTTAAGAACAAGATCATGGGTCTAGTCATCATACTTTGCAAACATTATTGGCCTCGACAGTTGTGTTAGTTTCGGGACACTTGCATCAATGTAGGTGTGTTGATCTAAACCATTATATTCACTATGTAATATCAATATTATTATAGAGTGACCAATTGGATACTTTTAGGTTTTTATCACCTTTTTACTGATTTCTTTTATTGAAACACATAGGTTGTAGATGATTGCATGTGGATCAAACCCTATCTATTCACCTTAGGTCTTTGTACCTTGATAAAAATGGGTAAATAGGATCACTTTGTAAAATTGACCCCAATTAACCCTATATAAATGGACACTTCATAAATATCTAATAATATAAATAGGGCCTTAGACATATCTATTTATCCCATATGTGTTAGCTTGTGTGTACATAAGGGTTTAATATACTATATGAAAGGGCATGCAGTGATATAGTTTATAACTTGACAAATACTTTTCATGGGTTGTTATTTGAGTGGTTTAGACTTATAATATGACTAATTCTATGATTTATATTAAAATATTGAAGAAGAGGGTAGTATAACTTAGTTTTTAAATCAATTTAATGAGGTTGAATAAGTTCCTTTTTGGTATTTGATGGATAGATAATGAATTGGCTAAGATTTGCATTTATACCACACCTTTTGAAAATGTCTCAATGTAGGGTTAAATAATACAAATATTCCACCAAAATGTCTCAAAAATTTTATAATTTGGATTAATTTTGAGGAATAAACACTTGGTAATAATCGATCCACTTGATAAGAATCTAGACACTTGTGTCAATGCAAGTGTCCCTATGTGGGATGCCAATGTCCGACTAACTAGGAAGTTGTTCAAGATTTAAAAATAACAATGAGATAAATATATCATATTTTAATATTTATGTATAGTGCATGAGATATAGTTAATTATAAATGATAGGTTCAGACCATAAGATAAATAACTAGGCACATTGAGATGGTGAATGTGAGCCTTTTGGTAGCATGGAGGTATATAACTAAAGGGTAGAGCCCTGATATGTATTTTTAAAGTATACAAGATTGAGATTATATATAAATTATATTTTAGTATCTAGAAAATGAGAGGATATTCCTATAATAAATTAAGGAAAATTCATGAAATAATAGATTTATATAATTAGCAAAAACACCAAAAGGATTATATTGATCACAGGCCACTTCAAGGGGGTAACCTCCTTTGAGTAAGCTCAATACAATAAATTCATGGATGCCTTCATTGGCCTCAACACTTATATACTAAGTCTAACATAAATAACTACTACTTCCCATGAATGTGGGATAAAACAAAATGATCATGGGATGACTTATAAAGCATATGCATTCATATCAACTAATATACTAACAAAGTAAAGAGAAGGGGTAGTATGGGTTCCTAACATCCCCTCCCTATTAGAAAAAGTTTTGTCCTCAAATATTTAGATGTGGGAATTGATGTTGAATCTAAAATAGTGGTTCCCATGTTACATCCTCTGGTTACATTTTTTGCCACTGAATTAATACCTCTATGATAGAGTAGGAGCAAAGTTGGCATGTGCATCTATCTAGGATTTCCTCCATCTCAAGAAGGATGGATCCTTCATTATCAAGTTTTGGTAAAATAGTCTACACTCTAATGTTTGTGTCAAGAACTTTCTTTAGACAAAATACATGAAATATTGGGTGAACTCGACAAGAGTGTGGTATCTCCAACTTATAAGAAACTAGTCCAGTCTTCTAGAGAACCTTATATGGCCCATAAAACTTGGGAGATATCTTATGACACCCTTTGAGTTTTAGGGAATATTGCTTCTATGGATGCAAGTGAATAAAAACCATATCACCTACTTAGAAAGTACACTTAGAATGATGTTGATCATACTATTGTTTCATTATATTTATACCATATGAAGATTTCCCCATAGGGTGTTGAGGATCTTATCTTGGGTTTGGAAAAGTGTGCCAACTGCTTGAACTAGTGAACTATTGGGGCTGTATAAAAAGAGCACTAGTGGTGTTTGACCATAGACTACTTCATATGGAGTCATTTTAGTTGAAGTGTCATAGGAGGTATTATACCACCATGCAATAATAGCGAGCCACTTTTCCCACTGATGTTTTTATTCAAATTTGAATCAATGAAGGAAAGTTTCCAAGAATTTTTTGACAATTTCAGTTTGGCCATTTGTCTATAGATGATACCTAGAACCAATCTTCAGTTAGGTGTTGATGCATCAATATATTTTTTTCTAAAAATGTCTAGTGAAGGTTTCATCATGATCAAATATAATGGAAAAAGGAATTACATGAAGATGGAAAATCTAGTCTAATAAAATTTGTGCAATTATGGAGGTGGTATAGGGATGGTTGAAGGCATAAAAATGACTATATTTGGAAAGGCAATCAACCAAAACCAAGATTAGTTTTTTCCCTCCCAATTTAGGGAGCACCTCAATGAAATAAATAGAAATATCTATCCAAATCTTGGTAGGGATGGGAAAGGGTTCAAACAACCTAGGAATGAGTGTTGTTTCACCCTTATTGCATTGGTAGGTATCATATTCAGCCACCATATATTGAATTGCCTTTTTCATTCCCTTATAAAATAATTTAGATCATGCCAATTCATAATTTTTGAGAAATCCTAAGTGCCTTATAGATGGATAATCATGGAGTTCATATAATATAGCCTGCTAAAGATTTTTGTTCTGGGGAAGCACCAAATGGCCCTTATATCATAAAGAAGCACCATCCCAAAAATAATGTGGTACAATAGAGGGTTTACTAGATAACTATTAAATTATTTGAGATAATTTGTAATTATTTACATACCCTTGTTGAAAAATTTCCAACCAATTTAGAATAAGCATGGAAATAGCTGAAAGGGAATCTTTGTCTATAAATGTGTGAAACAAAGCATCATCCACAATTTTTTTCTTACCCTTATTTTAAGTGATCTTATAGTCATAACCCATGAGTTTTTTGACCCATTTTTATTGTGATGGGGTGGAGACCTATTATTCCAATAAATATTTTAGACTCTGGTGATCATTTTTTATGTAAAAATGATTCCCTAGTAGGTATGGTTGCCATTTTTATAATGCATACAAAATGGACATCATTTCCTTCTCATAAGTAGAGAGTACTAAATTATTTCCAGAAAGAAATTTTTTGGTGAATGTAATGGGGCATCCTTATTGGAGGATAACAACACCAAATCCATTGCCATAAGCATCTCTCTCAATCATGAAGGTCTTGGTAAAATATGGCAGAGATAGAACATGGGTAGTACACATAGCTTATTTAAATTCTTCAAATTCACACTCAGTAGCTTGTGTCCATGTAAAATCATAATTTTTTTTAACATAGCTATTAGTGGAGCTATAATTTTCTCGTAATTCTTGAAAAACTTGTGATAGTAATCAATCATCCCAAAAAAACCACAGAGGCTCTTAAATGTCTGAGGATGGGGCCATTTTTTCATGGAAACTATTTTTTTAGGATCCACCTGAACCCCTTAGGCTGAAATAATATGCCTAAGATACTCCACTTTATCTTGGACAAAATCACATTTGGACTATTTTGCATAGAGATCATGATCAGAGAGAAGTTGTAGTGTAATATCTAGATGTTGGAGATGCTCAGACCATGTTTCACTATAGATGAGGATATCATCGAAGAAGACTAGAATGAATTTTCATAAGTAGGGCCAAAATACTTTATTCATCAATGCTTGGAATTTTGAAGGAGTATTAGTGAGGCCAAAGGGAATGACCAAAAACTCATAGTGGCCATCATGCATGTAAAAAGCTATCTTAGGGATATCATCTTCATAAAGCTAGATATACTGATATCTAGAGTAGGTATCCAACTTGGAAAAAAATGAGTGCCATGAAGCTCATCAAGAATTTCACCAATAATAGGGATTGGGAAATTATACTTGATTGTGATGTGATTAAGTGCATAGAATTCAATGTAGATGCACCATGAGCCATATTTTTTATAGACAAGGAGAACTAGGGAAGAATATGGGCTGGTACTGGGGTGAATAATGCCTTGCTTCTATAAGCCTTGAATTAGTATCTTGATCTCAGTATTTTGTTGAAATGGGTAGTGGTAGGGCCTAATTTTGGGAGGAATACTTCTGGGAAGGAGATAAATATGGTAGTCATCTGGCCATGAAGGTGGTAATCCTGTTGATTTAGCAAAGCAATGTGTATACCTATACAAAATGGTTTATAAATTGAGAGTAGAGGAGACCATTGATGGTTGCATTTGAATAGAATGGAGATGGGCTATGACACTGTGTGAATTCTTATTAAGAAGATTTTTCATGTGATGTGAACTTATTATATTAAGAGATCCTGGTTGTATGCCTTTCAATGTGTGTTTATGGCATTATCTAAAATATGCATCCAAAGTTCAAAAAAATCCATAAGATGGGTCCAAGTGTGTGTAACCATTAGGCTCTCAAAATAATATCACATCCACTTAAGGGAAAGGTAAACATGTCAGATCAAAATTTATAATATCTAATAGAGATACACACATTGCAACACTTCCCTTTTCAAGGCAATGTACCCCCATGACAATCATGACCTCAAAGTTGGAGCAAGGATGGACAAAACAGTCAGTGTCTTTCATGATCTAAGGGTTAATAAAGTTATGAGTGCTACCTAAATCAATGAATATTGTGAGAGGGATCTTATTGAAGTAACCCCTAACTCACATGGTTTTTAGGGTGGTGACTCTTACTAAGACATGGAGAGTGATCTTTGGTTGGTCTTCCTAAGAAGTAGGTTCCACAATTGGCAGAGATTCTTTTGGATCATCTGTTGTATCCTAAGCATCTTCCAAAAATTTAGTTTTGGGTAGATATTCCACATCTAGTAGGTAGAGATTTTACTCGACACATCAATGTCCTTGAGCGAATTTGTCATCACAATTATAACATATTGTTATTTCTCTACATGCTTACATATCTACTTCAGTCAAATACTTGATAAGAGTGGTTCTAGGAGTTGGCATTATTTGAGATCATTATGGAGTTGTATTTTTGAATGGATAAAAATTAGATTTGAATCATTATTTAGCTGTGATCTTGTCCTCTACCAACTTAACCAACCTTAGGGCTTCCATCATTGTGTTGGGCTGAAATATTTTTACCTTAGATCAATTTGCATCCTTTAGTCTACTAATAAAGTAACTCCTAAATAATTCATCAGACAATCCCTCTATGTGATTGGCCAATTTTTCAAATTCTATTTAATATTCTCTCATGGTTCCTATTTGGTGAAGTTTAGTGAGTGTTCCAATGAAGTCATCAAAAGCACTTGAGCTAAATCATTGTAAAATGAAAGTGTAAAAATTAGTCCATATGCAGTCATCTTGAGCCTTGCTATACCAATGATATCATTGAAAATATACATGTTTCAAGTGAAAGGATGCAAGTGGGACCTTGTTGGCATCAAAATTATTATGCAGACTAAAATATTTTTTTGCTTGATAGATCCATCCAGTCAGATCTACACCATTAAATCAAGGAAAATCAAGCTTCAACCCATGAAAATTGCTAGAAGAAGAAAACCTATTGTCTGGATAAGACTCTAAATGCCATCTATTATTCAAGGTGGTATGTTGAAGATTGAGGCCAAGAATTTTTCATCAAGATCTTTGAATCTATTATTCAAGGTGGTATGTTGAAGATTGAGGCCAAGAATTTTTCATCAAGATCTTTGATGTGGGTCTTGGGGGAAGCAATTTTGTCATCCATGTTTTTTGCTCCTATTTGGGTTACTACCATGACAAGAATAAGAGGAATTTTTTTGAAATGGGTAGGAAAACGAGAGTTAAGACACATTTAGTAAGGACATTTTTTAATTTGGGCAAAATTAGAAGGGGTAAAGGTACTTTTATAATTTTTTTGCATGGTGGGAGTATGATTGATGAAGGTGAGGGCAACCTGAGAAGTGAAAATGGAAAAACTAGAAAAATTTTTAGATAGGGACAAAGAAGTATAAAAGGGAGATGAACATTATGGAAATTTTTTGAGGCAAATGGACAAAAATAGAAGAAGTTATGGCAAAACTTGAAAATAGAGAAAATTGAGATTTATGGAAATTAGGAGTGAAATCGAGATATGGGACCTCAAGGAAGAAAAATGTGGAGAATGGAATTTTAGGTGTTTGAATAAAGTTTGAGGATCAACAGGGCTACAGATGGAGAGGTATGGAAAAAAATTACTAGTTTTAGTTTTCTATCAAATGTCTGGCCATAAGTCCTCTAAGAGTCTTCTAATACTTACAAGATAATTTTTTGAAACTATTAGGATGAAGATTTTTTGGTTTTTGGTTTCTATCAATTATTTGAATGCAAGTCATCTAAGAGTCTTCTGACACTCTGTTGATTGTTTTTTTTTTAGTCTATTGAAAATATTTTGAAACTGATAGAAATGGGCCCCAAGTTTCAATGACTACCTAAGGTTTTAAAGATATCTCTCTGGCCACCAATGCTATCTAAGTGAGTATCACTCTCTATAAAAATTTTGGCCATGGATTTACCCTTAAGTAATATCTTTTATTTTTTCTCACAGGTGGGAATTACTTAATTAGGAAGGGTTCATTGCCTGTTTCACTGGCAGGTCCTCTCAATGGGCTAGTTAGTTTGGATTTCTTATGGTACTCCTCACAATGAGTTTTAGGGCTTTCACCCAAGCACTTCCCATAGTTATGTGGACATGTTTTTACCTTGATCCAAAATATATTATCGTAATACATAAAAATAGAATTATGCAGTAGAATTGAGTTAAGACTTTCTGAGAAAAATAATTAAATGAATTATGTAGTAAACCAAAGCTTAGACTATCTAAATAAAAATAAAATTAGGACCTAGAAAGTGCTCTGATACTAGATGAGAGGATCCTCTTGTAAAAAATTAAGGAAAATATATGAAATAATAGATTTATATAATTAGCAAAAGCATTGAAAACATTATATTGTTCATAGGCCACTTCAAGGGGGCAACTTCCTTTGAGTAAGCTCAATACAATAAATTTGTGGATGCCTTCATTGGCCTCAACACTTATTTATATACTAAGTCTAATATAAGAAACTATTACTTCCCATGAATGTGGGATAAAAAAAATGCTCACGAGATGATTTATAAAGCATATGCATCCATAGAAACTAATATACTAACAAAATAAAGAGAATGGGTAACATGGGTTGCCAACACAAAAAGAGACTGATGGGTCCTGATAATTAGCCTCGATCAGGTACCCATGTACAAATACATAATAAAATACTAAGTGTCCCTATGGTAACTAGTTCATATTAATAGAATACATGGATATCAATTCACTATAACTACCACATCAAATAGTAATCAATACATGTATAAGGGTCACTCATTAAAAAACATTGATCACAAAAATTGGGGAAAAAGAGTCACCATGGATGAAATGTGTCACCAAAAGGTACCATAAAACTAGTAAGAATCAAAATAAAAGTATAAAATATGACTTATGGTACAAGGCATCCCAAGAATAATGATTCAAAACCTCAACACAATGTTGAATTAGGCACACTTGATGGAGTGAAGGCCATTGAACAAAATTGCACTCAGTCAACTACCTTCAATATAAATGCAATGTACTAAGGACTAGCAAGGAGCATAACACCTAAATTACTATGTGCACATAACCCCCCATAATTTTACAATGGGTGCAATGACCCAAAAAATTTCATGAGTTATCCAATCCCACTACTCAAGTATTGAAATGTTGACACTAGGCTTCACTAGACTAGCTACTCTTCATAAGGATAACATGCTCTACCATAAATCTAAAGGATATTATCAACATCAAAGATATAAATTAAAACTATCTCAATAATATGTACCTAGTGGTGATGGGATAATCATGCAACTAAATCATAAATTTATCATCGTGGAGCACACACACTAGAAGGAAAAAAATTGATGACTCTCATTTATACTACAAAAATGGTCCCATCCCCCAAAAAAATATCACCAAGTGACTGAAGAAAATAAAAAATGTAGTCAATATGTATAATACATCATCTGTGAAATGAGATATGCATGATCCAAAAAATGAATCTGCCTAAGAAAGATCATATAACTAAAGAGCATCAAAAAGAAGGAAGACTAGTGTATGGTCAAAGAAGTTGAGTGATAAAATAATATTTCCTATAGATTCCTCTCAAATAATGTTGTTGATGACAAAAAGAACATTCAAAAATCCACCCCATATGAATATAAATGGTGGATGATGATGATTATGTATGAGTGGGTGCAAATTACACAATTGGATAATGTAAAAAAACATTTGAATGTATGCCAAGTTGATCATGTCTACCAAATTTAATCTAAGGTTTCTTAGGCCTATGTAAAGGTGAAGTAGAGATCATATGTAGCTCAATATCCTCACAAAGAGTGGAATGAACAAATTATGAATCTATATTAAATGATCCAAATGAAACACATGCATTATAACTAATGCCATATTGATCAAGGCACCTATCATGTTGGATATGGTTAAAAATACCCTATAAATGCTTATGAATGTCCATAAGTCTAGTCACATGACCCATGGAATGAATCATGTGGGAGCCAAAGGTAGTGTCATGTCTCTCAAAAAAGGTAAGCATGCATGCAAGTGTATTTGGTGTGGGATGAATAGAATACACAACAATATTAGGCATACAATCATCAACTACAATAATAGGAAAAAAATGAACAATGGGTTATTCAAGATCTTATAGGTCACATTGTAAAAATGCATCAACTAGATGCATTCTAGACTCAATATTACATGATATACTATAAATAGTGACTTAAATGCCAAGCATAGTAGTTTGATACTACAAATGTATAATTTTATCATGTAGGGAGTGAGTGAGGGAACTCTTGCTATAAATGAGGGAACATAGAAATAAATTTTTCTTTGGTAATTTCTTGTTCAATGCTTGTAGTGATAGAAATGAGGCCTTCACAAAAGGAAAAATAGGCACAATAATCATAATATCATAATATACATCAATGTGAGTATAAGAAGGAAGTATATGTTCCTTTTCTATGTCATCAACAAAAGATGGTGTAAGTGAAACATCATAATGAGATAAGTCCTCACTAAAAAATGAAGGAGGAGGAAGAGATACCAAAGGTTCCTTAAGCATATCACCATCAAGAATCATATTCTCACAAATAGGATAAGATGGTGGAGTAACACCCATAATGTCACCAACAAAAAAATACTCATTAGGAGGAGGAGATGGAAGAGGAACAATTGGAGGTGAAGTGACCTCCTCAAACAATGTTACAATAGCATCCCATGCTTCCTTAGGTGATGTGACATGAATAATGTGAGACTAAAATTTGTTTGAAATATTGAAGATAATGAAGCAAAGTGCCTCATCTTTAATGGATGCAATCCACATAATATCTTCCTCATATGTAAAGTTTGGAATGTCACTAATAAAACTATCTAAGCCTTTCATTTTCAAAACTACATTTTTATTCTTCGTGTATTATAATTGGAGGTGTTGGGGGCCTTGATAATGGATAATCTATTATCTAATGCATAACCATGGCAAGAATAAACCTCACACCAATAAGGCACTCAAGGATAAATGAAAACCCCTCTCAAAATGATTATAATTACGTAATTATTTACAATTTTTATTCCAAATGGCACAAATTAAAAAAGGCCCTCCTAGAAAACAAAATGGACATCGATCTCTGCTGAAGAATCATTCATGATAATGCCACAAAAAATACAATGCACACTCAAATGTTGAATGTTGGACTCAACCAAAAATGTACTCATGAAGTGCAAATTGTGATGATAAGTACAACAATGTGGTACAATAATATATAAAAAGGGCACAAGTGGAAAAAAAACATGAAATGGAAAAGTTACAGTGCAAATAAATTTGTTTTAGTTGTGAAGAGGTATGACCTCCATTACCTTTTGATTTTCAACACCCGAAATATAAAAAGATCACTAGGAGAGGGAGGAGAAGGAAGAGGAACAATTGGAGGTGAAGTGACCTCATCAAATAATGTTATAATAACATCTCATGCTTCCTTAGGTGACGTGACATGTATAATGTGAGATTAAAATTTGTCTAAAACATTGAAGATAATGAAGCAAAGTGACTCATCTTTAATGGATGTAATCCACGCAATATCTTCCTCATATGTAAAGTTTGGAATGTCACTAAGAAAAATTATCGAAGCCTTTCACTTGTAAAACTACATTTTTGTTTTCCATGTGTTATAATTGGAGGTTTTGGGTGGGATTGATAATGGATAATCTATTGTCTAATCCATAACCATGGAAAGAGTAAACCTCACACCAATAAGCCACTCAAGGAGAAATGAAAAACCCTCCCAAAATGATAATAATTACATAATTTCTTACAACTTTTTATTCCGAATGACACAAATTAAAAAAGGCCTTCCTAGAAAATAAAATGGACGTCAATCTCTATTGAAAAATCATTTGTGATAATGTCACAAAAAATACAATGCACACTCAAATGGCAAATGTTGGGCTCATCAAAAAATGTATTCATGAAATGCAAAATGTGATAATAAGTACAATAGTGTGGTAAAATAATACATAAAAAGGTTACAAGTGGAAAAAAAATTGAGGAGAAGAAAAGTGTAAATAAATTTGCTTTAGTTATAAGGGAGTATGACCTCCAACTAAAACGGAACTCACCCTTTGATCTTCAACACACAAAATAAAAAAATATGAATAAAGAGAAAAAATCTCCAATCAAATACAAATGACATGAAAAAGTTAAACCTATATTAAAAATTCATAACCTTGAAATTTTTAACCACCTTATAAGAGTTACCCCTTTATAATTTACCATTAAATAAAGGTTTAGGCATATTTTTTCACCAATTTATAAGTGTATAAGGCCCCCTCCATGAAAATATACAACATCACTTTTTAAAAAATTATATTTTACTATTTACAAAAGGAGACTGATGAGTCTTGAAAACTAGCCTTGATAAGGTACCCATGTACAAATGCACAATCAAATACTAAGTTTCTCAATGGTAATTAATCCATCTTACTAGAATACATGGATATCGAGTCACTATAATTTCCAAGTTAAATTGTAATCAATACTCTTTATAAGGCTCACTCATTAACAAACATTAATCACAAAAATTGGAAAAAAAGAGTCACCGTGGATGAAATGTGTCACTGAAAGGTACCAAAAAACTAGTAAGAATTTAAAAAAAGTAGAAAATATGACTTATGCTAAAAGGTATCCCAAGAAGAATGATTCAAAACCTCAACACAATGTTGAATTAGGCACACTTCATGGAGTGAAGCCTATTGAACAAAATTACACTCAATCAACTACCTCTAATATAAATGTGGTGCACCAAGGGATAACAAGGAGCACAAAACATGAAGTAGTGTGTGCACATAACCCAATAATTTTTATGAATTATCCATTCCTACTACTCAAACATTGAAATGTTGACACTAGGCTTCACTAGACTAGCTACTCTTCATAAGGATAACACGCTCCACAATAAATCTAAAGGAGATTGTCAACATCAAAGATACAAATAAAAAATATCTCAATATGATATACCTAGTGGTGATGGGATAATCGTGCAACTAAATAATAAATTTATTATCATGAAGCACACACACATGAAGGAAAAAAATTGATGACTCTCATTTATACTACAAAAATGGTCGCATCCCAAAAAAAAAATCACCAAGTGACCAAAGAAAATACATAATGTAGTCAATATGTAGAATACATCATCTATGAAATGAGATATGCATGATCAAAAAAATAAATCTGCCTAAGAAAGATCATACAACTAAGGAGCATCAAAAAGAAGGAAGATTAGTGTATGGTCAAAGAAGCTGAGTGATGGAAGAATATTGCCTATAGAGTCCTATAAAATAATGTTGTTAATGCCATAAATAACATTAAAAAATCCACCCCATATGAATACAAATGGTGGATGACGATGCTTACTTATGAGTGGGTGAAAAGTGCACAATTAGAGAATGTAGAAAAGCATTTGAATGTATGCCAAGTTGATCATGTCTACCAAATTTAATCTAAAGATTTTTAGGCCTATGTAAAGGTGAATTAGAGATCATATGTAGCTCAATATCCTCACAAAGAGTAGAGATAACAAATGAGGGAGCTATATTAAATGATCCAAATGAAACATATGCATTATAACTAATGTCATATTGATGAAGTCACTTATCATGTTGGATATGGTAAAAAATACCCTGTAGATGCTTACGAATGCCGATAAGTCTAGTAGTGTGATCCATGGAATGAATCATGTTGTAGATAAAGGTAGTGGTATGTCTATTTAAAGAGGTATGCATACATGCAAATGGATTTGGTGTGGGATGAATAGAATGTGCAACAACATTAGGCACAAAATCACCAACTATAACAGTAGGATAAACATGAACAATGGGTTATTCGAGATCTTGTAAGTCACATTGTAAAAGTGCATCAATTGGATGCATTCCAGAATCAATATTACATGATATACTATAAACATTGTCTTGAATGTCTAACATTGATCCGGGCAATAATTCAGGGAATAATTCGGGTGATGGTTCTACCCTAATTGATGACAAAACTTCTGGGAGCCATAACTTTTGCACTGTAGCTTCAATTGACTCGTTATTTAAATCGTTGGAAAGCTAAGAACGAGGAGAACGTGGTGAGATGGCATGGAGCTCCGCTCAATGGTTTTTGACCCTCGAAAACCCAATGAAAGTGCCCCAAATTTTAATTTTAGTAGTGCAGTCTAAAATAGTAAGTTTCTAAAAATAGTAATTACTCAAATTCTGTATTGTTTTAAATCATGGAAGTCGAACCACTTAATCTCCGTCGAGATTGGTGACCTTCCACATCCTCCTTCTGCTTTCAAAATGTGTATAAATGAAGATGTAACCCGAAATAGAAATCAGACATCTCTTCTTAGAGATAAACATATAGTTGTATTGCAATCTTGAGTAATAAAACATCTCTTCTCAGAGAATTCATTGTTACTGTGTTATTTTTGTGTTCTTGAAATATCTGTCAATCAAAACTTTTGAGTTTTGGATCATATGTAAAGTTTGGAATGTCAATAAGAAAAACTATCTAAACCTTTCATTTGCAAAACTACATTTTTGTTTCCATGTGTTATAATTGGAGGTATTGGGGCGCTTGATAATGGTTAATATATTGTCTAATGCATAACCATGGAAAGAATAAACCTCACACCAATAAGGCACTAAAGGAGAAATGAAAAACCTTCCCAAAATGATTATAATTTCGTAGTTGTTTACAATTTTTTATTTCAAATGGCAGAAATTAAAAAGGGCCCTCTTGGAAAAATAAAACGGACATCAATTTCTGCTGAAAAATCATTCGTGAAAATGCCATAAAAACACAATGCACACTCAAATATCAAACATTGGGCTCAACCAAAAATATATTCATAAAATGCAAAGTGTGATGATAAGTACAACAATGTGGTACAATAATATATAACAAAGACACACGTGAAAAAAAATATAAAAGAGAAAAAGTACACTGCAAATAAATTTATTTTAATTGTGAAGAGATATGACCTCCAACTAGATCAAACCTTGCCTTCTAATTTTTGACACTCGAAATAACAAAATAAAAATAAACAAAAAGAATTCCCAATTACATGAAAAAATAAACCTATATTAAAAATTCATAACCTTAAAATTTTTAATTATCTTATAACAGTTCCCCCTTTATAATTTATCGCTATAAAGGTTTAGGCTCCCTTTAATATTTTTTTCACCAATAAAAAATCATAATGACCAACCAGAGTGCCTATTACTTCAATATATAAAATTGGGAAAATTTATATTTAAATTTAAATTTAAATTACCAACAGCGAACCTTTTAAAGCTCGTGGGTCGGTCGGAGGAGGTGGGAGTGACACCGACATGAAGTTGTGATGTGGCAAATAAGCCACGTGCAAGGCCCGGCCAATGATGGCAACCTTAAAGAGAGGAATGATGGGTGGCGGTGTTATTTTCACCATCCCAATATAAATCAAAATGAATGCAATCAGAGTGGAGTTACAAGGTTGGACGATTTAAATAACAAAATGCTGCGCTGAGGGTGAACGCTTAAAAAGAGGATATTTAAGCTCGATGTGAGTGGGAGAAGAAATCCGTCAGTCGAAGCTCAGAAGAGTGAGTTGGAGGATATCTCGGTCAAAGCCGATGGTGGCTGCGTACGGCATAGACAACCGAGACAAGGGTGAGTTGTTCTATATTGTCGTGTTCTTAACATTTATGCAATACCTCAAATACCAAGCCAATATCTAGTCAAAAGAGTGATATATCAAGCCAATATATTTGGTGGAAGAGTCACCTAAACAATGTGAAAATATACCAAATAATTGAATGACACGACCCAAAAAGGATCCTAAAATTTCGTACTGTCGTACGACTCATGCAAAAACTCATCAAATAATAGCATGAGGGCTTGACAAGAGTGTTGGGACGCTGAGAGATGGTTGCATGAAGCTTCTCTGTTATCATATCAGAGTTATGAGAACTCTTTCAACTTGCATGATCTTTCCTGTAAATTATTATCAAATATTAAATACACAAGTTAATTAGGAATAGAAATGGGTAAAATAGACATGATCAGATATTCATGACTATATTTAGATTACTATACAAATATGTTCATTATATAACTAAAAATAACATTCCATAATAAATATACAGCTATCAGTGTTAAAACTTAACATTTTTTAAGTTTTATTTATAAGAATAAAGTCTAATTTTATCAAGCTAGGTGCTACTAGGTTCACAAAATTGCTTTGGAATTGATATATTGTTTTTAAATGATAAATGTATAGATTTAGTAACAAGGATTAGGAACTCATTACTTGTAGAGTTTGTATATTTTTCGACAAAATATTTTATTAATAACACATGAGCATTGGTGTACTCTTGAAATATATTAGTGATCTCTATGATGAGAAGACTTGAAATTTTGAATCAACTCACCGTGCACTTCCAATATTTGTTATACCTGAAAATGGAGATCAAAATACAAATATTTGGAACCTAACAATTGCTAGCTATTAATGATGTGTTAGTTTTAAGTATAAAAATAGAATTTCGAAATGAATATATAAAGACGTGTTTTTAACCTAGTACTTTCTAACTCTCACCAATGAAGTGATTTTCATATAAAATTTGCATTTCATAATCAAAATTAAATTATCGATGTTGGGAACCTAGAGGTTAATAATGTGCTTGATGCAATGATAATAATAGCATTTGTATTAGTATGAATTTGGATTCATAGATTCAAATTACATATAATCTATTCAAATCAATCCAAACTCAAAAGTAATCTCAAGATTGCACAAGGTAAATGAAATAAATACAATAAAAATGAAAATAAAATAGTTATACCTTTATTATGCAAAAAAATAACTTACAAAATAGATTATGTGTCCCAAAACAAATGAATTTCTTGATGTAGACTCAAAATTTTGTAGCAACAATAGAGGATGATGACTTTGATAATGGATGGAAGACAATGAAATTTTTTGACAAGATATATTCAAGATCATAAGATTGCCATGAATGCTCTAAATTATCCCACTTATGGTTTGGAATGGAGGAATGTATGGATTTAAATAGGTAATAGAGGGAGATTTTCCAATGAATTAAAAATTCATTGGAAGACTTTAGAAAACAAAACTCTAGAGAGGTGGGAGGGATTTCTAAAGAATTTAAAATTCTTTAGAAAGAGAACTTTTTAGAGAAGGAGAAGGGTGGAGACTAGGTACTAGGCATGTAGGAGAGCCTAGGGGATAGGTGGGTAGGTATATTTTTGTGAATTTTAAATTCACAAATGAGTATGGGGGATTTATTAGATTAAAAAAATGTTAATAGGTGATATAATAATGGAATTAATAATGGATGGGATATATGTAAGATATGGAATATGAAGAGGATATTTATATAATGGGTTATATTAGATGGAATAGTGACAAGAAGAGTTAATTAGTGAATTATTAAATGATATCAGACAATAATTAGTATCAAAATTAACAAGCCTAATAAAACGATCAAATTAAAATGTGTATAACATTATGAAATGAATATAAAATTACCAAAACTTGGAACTTATCATCAAATAGATCTTAACAATGTAATTTGGTTACCAATAACATTATTGAATTTATTTTAATAGTTTCATCGTCTAAGACCCATATCCTAAAACAAAAAAAAGAAAAAGAAAAAGCATCCTTCAAGACACTCTTAAAATTAAATATATCTAGCAAATTTAAGATTCATGGTGATGACAATGAATTCTCCTCCATTGTAAGAATGAATTATCCTCTATTATGTTAATGTCATCTATGGATGCTAATCCTTTACTTGGATTCCGTCAATCACATAAATTACTTCTCCTTCATTATGGTAAAGAAAAATATATCAATATCATCCAGTTATGACTACTCCTTCAATGTCGTAATGACATATAAAGATAGCAAGCAACTAATGCCTATCAATAATGTGATAATATTAAGGATAGTAATGAAATTCATATTAAATATATAGATACTAATGTTTAATAGCTAACATTTATTAGCTCTCACACAAGGGTTTATTTTGGTTTGACATTTGCATTTGAGATTGGAAATCAAATTATAAATGTTAGAAACTTAGCGATTGATGGTGATCAAAGATATTTTTTTAATGATAAAAATATAATTATAAAATGAATATACAAATACTAATGTTTAGAAGAAAAAATCAACTAACTCTTAGTGGTGTGATTTATACATAACAATTTCATCTTAAAATACAAGTCAAAATACTATTTTATGTATGTTTTATTTTTTAATCATTAATTAATAACTATCATAAAAATTAAATAAAATGAAAGCAAGTTAAAAATGTAATTTATTTATTTTTGAATGTAGGAGGGATCATTACATTTTATAATCTTAAAATAGTCTCCCATTGTTTTGGTAAAGTAGGGATTAGCATGAGTGTGGATCACCAAGTGCTCAGGTTTTATACCGTCCTTATAAAGATGGTATTTAGGTTTCATACTGCCTTCATACAACTAACAAACATTTGGGAACATTGTTCTCAAGGACGTCGATCGAACTACTCTGATAGTATGCAGGTTCTCCAATTAAATTAATCCCATCACAAACGAATTACCCATAATACATATCTAAAGTTTATATACATATGTATCATAAATGCATCTAATTTTTCCTAGTAAATCTCTTCATTTTTATTTGTTTGTCAAAATTCATACATAAATACATATTAACATTATATGTGTTCTCAAATTTTTTAATTTTTTTAAAAATAATTATCATAAAAAACATCCCAGAAATGTAAAGTTGAATGTTGAGTTTAATCTCCATAATATATAAATATCATTCATATATATATATATATATATATATAAACTAAATTCATTTTTATATTATTTATTTTCTTTTGCTACTACATTAAAAAAAAAAAAAAAAAATTAACTTTTTCATTGTTTATAAATATGGTATTAATCCTATTCATTATGGGATCATATGGTTGTCCTCATAAAAATAGTCTTTTAATAAAGAAAATGAGCAAAATTATTTTAGGAAGTCATTTCATTTGTCTCAAAAATCAAGAGTCTAAATATATTATTTTTGAAAGTTGTTTAGTGTTACCAAGGTCGTCAATGCTTGACTTTTCATGTAATCACTTTAGAAAAACATACCTATATTTTATAGAATATTTTTTGCAAACTTACAAACATGGTATTAATCCTAATCATTTTCATAAAAGGTATTTCGTTGAATTGTATATATTTCATTTAAAGCATATGGATAGATTAGAACCATATACAATTTTTTTTGAAACATAATACAAACACATTTAAAATTCATACTAAATAATGATATTGAAAGTGTATTTTATTTTCAAAATTTTAATAATATATTTAAAGAATAACAATTTATCATGTTTTCTTTAATGTAAAGAATATATTTGATATTTTATTTTAAAACTTCTAATAAGGATATAATATTGTCTTTAAAAAGATATTTATATTGTAATGAGAAAACCACTAAATCCATATATTTAATAGTTATATATAAGCACATGGTATTCTCTCTTTAATTTTACAATAAAATTGATTTTTAACTTTAAATAAAAAAAATCTTAGGCATCAAAACATTCCTTCCTTATTAATACTAAAGTGAAAAATGGTTAGGTTTTATTAGTTACCATTTTCCAAAAATATGCGATTTATAATTAATTAGTTAAATTAATATTTAATTGATTTAAGTTAAAATAAAAAAAATTAATTTTGGAATAATATTTTTTTAAATATAAACTTTAAAAATTAAATTACTTAATATTAAAATAAAATTTAGATTTAATAAACAAAATATATTTTAAAATAATAAATTTATTTTTAATGAGTATTTGTTAAAATAAAATATTATTTTATAATTTAGAAAAAATAAAAACATCTACATTTAAAATAATTAAAATTTTTTTATTAAAATTTTTTTATATAATTTGAATATTCAGTATTTGTTTTCAACAAATTATATGAAAATACATCTTATTTTTTAATTATTTTATAAAATTTTCAACCAAAAAAAAGGTCCAAGTTGATTATTTTTATACGTAATATATAAATTATAAAAATATAAATATCTTAAATTATAAATTTTTCAAAACTATTTAGAAGAATATAAAGACCTCAAAACTTAATGCTTTCTTCACTTATTCAAATTTATCAATGAAATATTCTAATATTACAAACACTAGTGTATCGTGAAATGAAATACTATCTAAACTATTTTAATTTATAATAATACTAACATATCTATCTTAGATAAATCTATGTAAAAGACGTCGAGAGATATCATTTTTGAGGCATCTATTGCACTTATATGACAAATCGACTATAAATAGATGGATCAAAAATGGTATCTCTCAACATAATTATATACTAAAGATTATAATTGAATGACTCATAATTTAATTTTATTACATCATCATCAAATCTAATTTATTTTCGTATTTCACAAAAAGATTTGTAAAATAAAAAATTAAGAATATATATATAATAGATTTTTAAACCTTACATTTAACCATTTATTTTTAAATATAAGTTCATACCAAAACACCAAATAAAATAATTAAATAAAAAATACACTAAAAAAATCAATAATTATTTTTTCCACTTTACATGTATACGAAATAAAAAATATATTTTTTCCACTTGACAAGCATTTCTTTGACCTTTTTACAAATATTAAAAATTGGCTATATATTTAAAATGTCGGATATCACATTTTTCAAAATATAAGACAAACTTTTTATTGTCATATGAGCGTGCACACACACACACATATATAAAGAGATTATATTTTATAAAAACAATTCTAAAAGTAACTTAGCTAGATAGGTCATTAAAGTATCGTTTTCACATAAGGTAAAATTGCTAGATTAATCTATGGAAGTAATGTTCTCAAGATGAAATAAATAAATAAATTCTAAAGGTTTTCAATAAATTTAATTATTTTTCTTTTTTAAAAAAAAATTATTTGTGTTTCTTTTTATGTTGATTTTCTATATATATTTTATTTTGATTTGATTTATATTTATATTTATTTATATGTTTTTTAGTTTGTTTCAATAATTATATTGGTTGTTTATTAAATATTGTATCAGTTTTTATCAAAATTTTAATTTATATTTAAAACAATTAAAAATAAATGTCGAATGTTGTGGATTCTTCTCCACCCCTTTTTTATTATAAAACATTTTTTGACATAATAAAAACAAACTATTTAAACAAAACACACCAAATTATAAATAATCATAAATTAAATTTGAAAAAAAGTGAGTAGCCTTTTATTCGAGTCTATAAAAGATGGATGAAAGTTAAAAAAATAAACAATGGAAGCCTTTTGAGCATCCGAGTCCAAAGAATAAAAAAATTCACATATTAATCCACAATAGAAGCAATGAACACATAATTTACATGCTATGCATATATCACATAAACTCTTTTTCCTTTGCATTCTCACCTTACTATTATTTTTCCTTCCGAATTTTCAAACAAAATACCTTTTGCAAGCTTATGATGCCTAGAATAGATATTATCGCAAGAAACTCTAATTTATAGATAAACAAATATTGAAAATAGTAAAAGTAAAAAAATATATATTAAAATTTAATGCCTATTAAAATGAATAAGGAGGTGAGGTGTAGCGAACTTGAAACATTTCGTTCTTCATGATTGAATTCTATCAAAGTTAAGATGACACTACATTGTAATAATAAATATTTTATGATAATGAAATAAATTATATATATTAGGATACTTATATTTTTAAATTTTAGAATTGTGACAACAAATTATAAATTTAAGATTTGAATTTTTAGTGTTATATTTTTAAGTAAATAATCATATATTTTTATAATAAAATGTGTGGATGATTATGTTATGATAAATTTTTATGTTAAAATTGGATATTTCATTAATAAATATTTATAATTAAAATGATATTATTTTAGAATGAATATAAATAAAATTTTAATAGTTTATTTAAATGAATTAAACTTTACAAGAGTTAAATTTGATGATCTAATAAATTTATTTATCTTTCTTTTTTTATTTGATTAGGCAAATAAATGAGTTTCAATAGATCCTATAATTAATACAATAAGTGAAATATAAATTAGATATACTAGAAATTAGACAAAAATATATAAATCCCCTCAAGCCTACACCAAAATTCCACTAAGCATATGCTAAAACCCCCATAGCTACACTAGTATTTCACTAAACATCAAAAAAAAAAAAAAAAAAAAAAACCTACAACCTAATACATGGAAGGAACAAGCCAAAAATGAATAAATATCTAAATAGAAGATTCCTCTAAATTTGAGTAATTTTTTGGTGCCTTACAATTCTCCTAGTCTTGTTTAGTGCCATGGTGTTGTCTATAATATTCTTGTTTTTCACTTTTTTTAGACATCCCTTTGTGTGTTTACTTGGTCCTTCGAAGATGGTATCCCTTTGTATTCTTGCTCTTCTTGACATGGGTGCATTTTTTGGGTCCTTTAGTGGTCAATTTCATCCCTTTCTTCTTAATACATGCAACTTTAGCTTTTTTGACATTCTTCATAAACTTTAGATTAAATTTGGCATGTTTTCTCTTGTTTTCCTCAATGAACAAATCTCTTTCAATTTCCATATCTTTCTCTAGAGTCGGGTTGAGGTGTCTTTTGGGGTTTATAACACCACTTATTTTTTCACTACCCGTCATCTAAATTCTATCCAACTCATCCCTCAAATCTTTTCTTTCATTCTTCATTTCATTCCAAAATTCCAATTGCTTGTAAATTTTAAGTTCTAACTTTTCAATCTTCATCTCCAACTCTAGGATTTTGATGCTTCTTTCAGTGGAAAAATCCATATTTTCTTTAGTCCTCTCATCCTTTTTTGACTTTATGGTCATTCCCTTTCTCTTTTCCTCCTAACTTCTAGTGCTCTAGAGTTTTCTTCAGTTCAACCTTACCATGTTTAAATTTATTCGCATGTGTTTCCAACATTATCTCCTTACCTTTGATTTTCTTATTCTTCTTTTTAGGATGATGAATGGAGATGGTATCATCAGAGGGATCCTCTTCCTGGTCTCCAAGGATTCCTATAAACTTCCCCCTAAATTCTCCCTACTTTCCACCTCCATGGGTTAAGAAATTTTTTTATCTCATAAGGGTTCCCCCTTCTTGATTATAATAAAAATGAGTCCTCAATGAATAATATCATCAACCTTATTTGATTGATATGAAATGACATAACTCTCCAAATACCTTAAGATAAAGTAGGACAAGCTAAATTTCCATTTGTCTCCTTTAAAATGATTCATCAATAGGAAATGGTGCGAATAAAAAATACTGTACTTACCCTCAAGGGTCAAGTAATTCATAATTTGTAAGAAAAGGAATAGCTAGGCATTGGCAAATCCATTTTGAGACATCATTTCTTCTCAGACTAGATATCCTCATTAACCTTGAAGAAAAATTTCATTAAATCACCTTTTCACCTTTGTTCTTTGAAGGCCTTCATACCATCACAATCCATACCAATTAATTTACGTATAGTTTCCTATATGATTTTTATGCTCAATCCCTTTATTCAAACCAACCTCTAATCCAAGCTCATAATGAAATCTCTAGAAATAATAGGGTCAAAGCCAAATATCCTTCACATGAAAATTTTCAAACATGCCCTCATTAGAATATGACAAATATATGGGCCATATTTCACTTTTGTGCATGAAATTGGTTTAATTCTATTTTATAACCTCCCACGATTGTGAAATTCTCTTCCGTTGTTTTTTTTAATTGAAACTAGGGTAAAGCTTATCATATGCATTCCTAGTACTGAGAATGACATCCATATTAATCATTGATTTGGTTAGACCTTGTGTCACATTATTTAATCTTATCATTTAATCCTTGAAATGAATGAGGGAATCATTACAAAATAGTTCATAGTGGGCATATCTAACTATTGATTAGGGATAATCAATTTTGTGTGCTCCCACTCAGGAACTTAGGAATTTAGACACGTCAGGCATAATAATGTGTAAAATTTTACTACGTAGATCCAATACATTATGACAATGGTTATAATAAGGGCTGTCAACTCCTAAGTTGGCCAAATGATCCACCACCTTACATCCTTACCTATAAACATGAGATATTCTAACCTCCTTGAAATGTTGTAACATGGTTTTTGCATCATAAATTTCCCTTTGGATGGTCTAGGTGGGTTTAAATTTACTAGATAAATAATTCATAATATTAAATTAATCCCCATCTACTATAATCTTAGCAATTTTTAGGTTCATTGCCAATTGAATGCCTTAGAGGGTAGCTTTGGCCTCTGCCACATGGCTAGTTTTAAATCCCATAGGTATAGAATTAACAATAAAAACTAAACCCATAGAGTCTTTGATTACTCCCCCTCCTCCTGTAAAACTTGAATTTACCATAACAATGACATCAAATTTTAGATTAAGCTATGACCTCGATGGTTTTGTCTATTTAACCTAGTTTCTGTCAGTGTTCAGAGTCTGATCATTCATTGAGGGAGTGATCTTCTAGTTACTAAATATGGTGGAATTAACTTTGGAGATGGGATGCTTACCTTTTGAAGTAAAAGTTTATTTATCCTTATTAATTGTAATATTTAGTGTAGTTTTTTAAAGGACATTATACATTGATACCAAAATGTTTTGGTGGACTATAATTTTTTTAATTATTATAGAAATATTTATGAATGATTAAATATAAATGTGCACTTATGATTTGATGTTTTCTTCTTGGAATAAGGGTAATTTTGAATGAATAATCATCATACATGTTTTTACATTGTAGAGAAGGTCAACCATATAATATAACCTTGACATGGGAGGACCAATAAAAAAGGTATACTTGGAAAAGTAATTATTTAAAAATATATATTTTTAATGAAATAAATTTTAATTGATAGTGGGTGTTTCTACTCGTTTTCACTTTTCACATGCAGAAGAAATAAGAAACTAAAGATAATGGTCAGGGGTTAGATGATACCCAGATGAAGCTGTGCATTGTATCCAGACAATTGAAGGAGCTCCTCTTTGGCTATGGAGGACGACACCTATAGATAAGAAGAAAACTTAACAAAGAAAAATGTTAGAGACAGATATGGTGGACTGCCAAGCGATATGCTCGATCCCAGAAGTGCAAAGACTTCATGGAGGGATGACAATCCACTAGTTGATAAAAAGAATGTCGGATAAAGAGAAATAATGAAAGACTAAGAAACAAAAAGTAGACAATGCGTACCTGTATTTTGATGTAAGTCTCCCACAGTCACCGACGTCGGTAGTCCTGCCAGCGTCGGTTGATAAAGTTGCTGACGTCGATTATGATATCGATGTCGGTAGGGGAAATGGTCGACGTCGGTTAGGGAAATGGCCTTGGATGGGTTTCTGGTTGATGCCTTTGGTTGACAAAGGAGTCTGGGAGGTCTGTAGGAGTTGTGCAGGGATGCAGGACAGTGGACAGAGTCTTAGGAAGGACAAAGGTAGGGGACAAGTTGTCAAAATGGGTCAGGATAAAAGGAAGGCTTTTCAACCTCTCTAGGAGGAAAGCTAGATTTGGTCTCAATAGTGGCCAATGGACTAATTACCAATGCATTTTAAAAATACTGAAACATAAACCAGAAGAATACTTAGCTCTTGGTGGAGAACCAGAAGTGTAGAAGACTTGTTTCGTTATGGCTGATGTAGGAGACCTCATGCAACGTTTCAATCTGGTGTGGAGTGAATTTTGTAGAGTTTCTTACCCTGGAGAGTGATGATAGAATGTTGATCCCTGCAAAGAGTCGAGGAGCAAGAGAATTCGGATCTTGGGAGCAAGAGAATTCGCATTTCAGGTCTGCAGTCAAGGTCATAATTTAGTTTTAAGCAACCGACGTCGGCGATACCACCGGTGTTAGTCGACTATTAATCGACGTCGGTGGCTAGAGAATGGGGAAAAAGGCTATTTTTAGCCTTTTACCTGCTCTTCCATCTGCCAAGTTCAGTTATCATTGTTAAACAGTCCAAAGGCAGGTTTAATAGGCATGAGAGTTAGTGGGAGAGTTAAAATTAGGTCTTAGGTAATTATGATTAGTCATAGGGTGATAAATGGCTTAAGAGCTAGGAATCCAAGGTGAGGTGTTTAGGGGGGATTATTAATTTAAAATAAGAATTTTAAATTAATAAAGTATAGGTTAGGCATGTTGAAGTTAGAAAGGGACCAAGCGGGGTTGACACTATTCTGGTGTCTACATTTACCCCTTTTTGTCTTGTTGGTTGTTCTGACGAACTGCAAGACAAAAATAGGAGTAAGTTGCCCCAGGTATGGGATGAGGTGTTCCCCCTCAAAGCAGGAGTCGAGGGAAGGTAACTTGATATCGAGTACTGATTTGATAGATAGTGGATGGGTATGGTGAAGGTTGAGTGTGAACGCTGCAAAAGTTGAGATTGCATGCATACCACTTCACGTGATACGTAGGTTAAATTGTCAAAGTCAAAGGTCGAGGAGTGCTAAAATCAAAATAATTGGTCCCCAACATTTAGTCATAGCTGATTGGGTTAAATGATCAAAGTTGTAGCTCCAATGGTCGTCATGTTCCATGTATCCCAGGCTCAGGAAGTGCTCCTAGAAAACATGAAAATGTCACAAATATTGAGGATCAACTGGAGCACAATATGTCAATAGGTGTGAGGGTCGTAATGTGGGTTGCAGACAATTTGCTAACTATTCGTGAGGTAGCATACATGCAATCAAAACAACCAAGGCAAAGTTGTCTTGAAAGTGGTTGTGGTTTGAGGAGATAGTCATGATCTCCAAGGTCATTGGTTGAGTCGAGCTGAGATATAAGTCATCTCAAGTGGTGTATGTTGTGGTCAGGGAGATGTACGTGATCTCCAATGTGCCCCATGAGAAGTTTAGGTAACTCACTCAGTGTCAGGGCTTTTTGCTAGGTCATAATTTTGGGTTGGTATAGATAATTGGTCCATTAGATGGACAGATGAAGGAATGGCCGAGCTAACCTCAGAAGACCCCATGTCAACTGAGTGCTGCCTATATAGCCCTTGTTTCAAGGGCCTCAGGCCAATGTAGTTCTCCCCAAAAGGGAAGAAGAGAGTTGAGGTTATGGATTGAGTTTTGACTAGGTTAAGTCATGGTTAAAGGTGAAATAGTTGGTCCATCAGGTAGGTGAACAAACAAATGGCCGACGTCATTAGGGAGATGAATGGGCAAATGGCTGAGCTAACCCCAGAAGACTCTGTGTCAACTGAGTGCTGCCTACATAGCCCCTATTTGAAGGGCATCAGGTCAATGTAGTTCTCCCCATAAGGGAGGAAGAGTCAAAGTGGTTGATAGTTGTCTTGGTCAGGTTAGGGTCGTTAGCATTTCCCATAGGTGTGATGGTACATGCTTGAAATTGATAAGTGTATGATGATGTTACAGCCTTTTCCATATTATGTGATGGTGTATTCTATAACATTGGTTATGTTTGGTTGATAGTTTCCATGTGTATTGTTGTCCATAAAAACTATTGTGAAGGGGTATGATAATTCATATAACACAAATTGGTATTTGTATTAAATAAATCATGAGGTTGTGCTAATGGTTAGAAAATGTTTTGGTTTGGGTTGGTTTGGTTAGAAAATGATTTGGTTGGATGTGACAAAGGTATGTAAGAAGTGAAAGGTGTTGTGCTCTTTCATTGACAGGGACCATAATGGTAGCATAGATTAGGAGTTTTTGCAAACAAAAGCCCCGTTCATGCATTACATCGTTGACCATTGGTTTGTATTAGATAAGTAGTCGAATCATTTGACATTAAGTCAGCTTGAAATCCCTTGAGTATGTTGGGGTAGGTTTGATTATGTGAGATGTGAGGATAACGTAACCCTTTTTATCAAGGATAACTTTGCCCCTTTTTATAGGTGACCCTGAGAATGACTATAGGCAAGTCCATGACTTAATAGTTTGTTAGTCATTTTTTTTGGTAGACTGATCGATGTGGGAAGTCTACGTGGGGATGTTGTTTTGTTTTGTGGTCATATGTGAAGCTGATCGATGTAAGAAGCTTTTGAGAGAGTGTTATTTATAGCAAAATTGGGGTATAGCCATCCTTCGAGGGAGTGGTATATATTTTGCTTTTTATGTTTTGAATGTCTTTGAATAGCTGTCCTTCAAGGGAGTAGTCTATCAATTACAACAATGATGTAGTTGTCCTTCGAGGGAGCAGTCTACATTTATAGTTTATGACCTTTGAATAGGTATCCCAATTTTTTTTTGACTGGACTTTTGGTCATGGACTTGGCTATAGAGGTTTGGAGGTTTCCCTTTTATTAAGACAAAGCATTCATGCTTTACCAAAGGGTTGACTAATGTTTGTAGGGAAAAAGGGTTGAAAGGAATAGGGATGAGGTCAAGTTAAATATCAAGTGAATGAGTACTTGATTAACAATAGAATGGTCGAAGATGTAAGGCATTAAGGGGCTCAAGTTCTGATCAGCCTTTGAAAGAAGACAGATGATAAGTCCCTGATCCATGCGCTATGATGTATGGTTCGAGCCGATTAGGAGCAAACTTGCCCCGTTTGCTTCTTTCCATATTGGTCACGTGTTGATCGATGCTTGGTTGGTTGATGTTTGGTCGATGCTTGGTTGATTGATATTTTGTCAATGCTTGGTTGGTTGATGTTTGGTCGATGCTTGGTTGGTTGATGTTTATTTGATGCTTGGTTTGTTGATGTTTGGTTGATGCTTGGTTGGTTGATGTTTGGTCGATGCTTGGTTGGTTGATATTTGGTCGATGCTTGGTTGGTTGATATTTGGTCGATGCTTGGTTGGTTGATGTTTGGTCGATGCTTGGTTGGTTGATATTTAGTCAATGCTTGGTTGAGGTTGTGATAGTCAGTATAAATTTGAATTCCCCCAGTTGCTTTTGTGACAGGGAGAATGTTTGACACCCATTGTGGATAATCAATGAGTTGGATAGATGAGACAAAGAGAAGATGTTGAAGCTCCTTTTTGACAAGGAGTGCGACGCAAGGATGCATCTTATGAAGCTTTTGCCTAATAGGCTTAGTTTGAGAGGGTGAGATCTTGATCTTCTAGGTTGAAGTCTAGAATCTCAGAATTATTGAAGGTGATTGATGCAATGATGGGTAATGATTGGACTAAGGTAGATAGTGGTTGGGGGTCTTCAAGTTGGGCCTCCACTACCTATAGAGATTTGATTAAAGCTTGACGATGTTGTGGAAAGATTTGAATGAGGTCATATAAAGTCATCTTCATGGGAGTTTGGTGAAGCTATTTCACCATAGAATCACGGATTGCCTTTGAAGAAGTGGGTTGGGATGTACCCAAGATAGAAATCTTGGGTTTGGGTGGTTGAGCAAGTTTGACAAATGGGTAGGTCCAAGGAACAACAACTTTGTCTTTTGCTTTATCTTTTAAAGTTAGTGACCTAGTGGCCACATTGATGGTGTTAATCTTGAATAAATGGGGCAAAGGAGGTAAAGGGACCATAGTCTGATGATGGGATTCTGATGAAGGTGGAGAGGTTGGGGAGACATTAGACGGTGTTGGAGATTTTTTGATAGTATCCTCAATAAGAAGGGTGTCTTTCTCGAAGTATTGGCAAATAAAAACCTTGAGGGCACAACAATTCTCAGTATCATGTCCCGATGAGTGATGATATAGGCAGATTTTAGTGTCATCGAACCAAGATGGTTTTGGTCCAAGAGGTTGAAATGGTTTAATAGGTGGAAGAGTGATGCTAGAGGTTTGTAAAAGTTGGCGTAGTATCAAAGCATATGAACCCACTAATGGGTCCGTGCTTGTTGATGCACTAGGTGTTGATGACTTTTGTTTTGGAGTTGTTGAGGGAGATTTCTGTACCACCTTTTGGGTTGGTGGTGTGGCCAATCATGTAGACGACACTTTCTTCGTGAGGGTTGCCAAATTTTTTAGAGGAGGTATGTTTTTGGTGGGTAAAGGGAGTAATGGAGGCAACTTGTTTTTGTTAAGTGTTGGAGTAGGGAGCACTCCTATTAAGGTAGAAGGATGAGGGCCCAAAATGGAGGTCAATGATGATGGTGGAGGAGGAGTTCTCTGATGTGGTTTAGTAGCCTTCTTTAGTTTAGTGTGAGGACTACTATTATGGGGGGCGAGGTTCAAATCTACCTTCACTTGTGGGTGAGTGAGGTTAGGTACGGGGTGAACACCAAGAGATTTAACTTGTTTCGGTATGGTGGTCGCTTGTGAGTGTTTATTTGAGGTGATAAGTTCTTCTCTCGACAGAGGAGGGATTGTAGATTTTGGCTCTTCAGTTGGATAGAGCGCAAGAATGGTCATGGCTTCTGCATGTAGTCGAGGAGCGGGAAAAGGATGATCCCCCATTGTTGATAAGAAGGATGAGGGCGAGGCAACCGACATTGGTGTCATCAAAGCATCCTCCAATATGGGATAAATCAAAGTAGACTCTCCTACATGTGAAATGGGGCTGGATGGAGGAATATCCTCCATTGGTGGAGGACAAATAGGAGAAGAAGGCTCTTCTACCCATGGTGGACAAATAGGAGAAGAAGACTCTTTTACTTGTGGTGGATAAATAGGTTGACTAACCTCTTCAGACTGTGGGAGAGGTTGGTTAGAAACCATGTTGACCGTGCATATATTACGCTCTTGAAGGTCATTGGCTATGGTCTGAATGTTATTTTGGCTAGGGGAATGGTTAGGGAATGGTTGTCTAAAGATGTCTATGTTTTGGTTAGCTGGTGCACTTGGGTTATCCAAAACAAGATCCCCCTTGTCTAGCATATCTTGGACAATGTTCTTGAAGGTTTTACAATTGTCTGTGCCATGGCCTTTGACATGATGATAATTATAGAAGTCATTTTCCCTATACCATGCAGGGATGGCATGTGAGGGATCAAATTGAGGTGGTGGTCGAATTTGGGGGAGGTTAAGGACTCCCTATTTGACTAGTTTATCCAACACGGATGCGTATGATTCTCCTATTAGAGTATATTGACACTATACATATTATTATTGGAATTGTCATGTGATGTATTCTGATGTTGAAGGTTGAGGTTGGTTGGTTTTTGTAGAGGATGATGATCTAAGGACTACAACATTCACCGATCCCTTAGACTTGGAGTTGGAAGAAGAAGGTTTAGAAGAAGGGTTATTAGATTTTGCATTAGTATGCAATTTGACCTTATCTTCTTTGACTGCGTAGAGTTCAAGCTTCCTAGCCATGGTGAAAGCTTCGTCAAATGTGCGGAATGTTTGGACCCACAAAGTAGATGAGATGTGTTTGGCACATGCTTGTGAAAAGAGCTCAATGAACTCAGGTTGAGGTAAAGAAAAGGAGAGTTGGTTGATTAAACTTCTCCATCGAGCAACGAAATCAGCTATTGATTCATCATCGAATTGTCTAATAGAATATAGGTCCATGATGGAGACCTTTTTGGTGATGTTGATTGAGAAGTGGTCAAGAAATAGTTGAGCTAGTTGAGTGAAGTTAAATAGAGAGTGACTGGTAATAGAACTATACCAATCAAGGGCAGCACCAGAAAGTGACATGGGAAATGTGCGTAGTAATAATGCATCATCATGTGCTATAAGGTAACAAGCGTGTCTGAACACTTGTAGATGTTGCTGTGGGTCCTCTTTACTCTAAAAGTGAGTAAACTTGGGAAGTTCCCATTGACTAGAATATGGTCGGATTGGGACTGAAGGATGAATAGGTTCATTATAGATTTGTTCATATGAGAGAACATTTCTTGAACTCGAAACGGATGTCTCAAGATTAGACACCTTATCCATCAACATCTTGATTAGATCAGTTGATGGATTTGTAGGTGGGGTGCCCCTTAGATTATAAGGCATTTGGAAGGTGTTAGGTGGAGTGTATGGCATAGTTGGTTACACTTGTATAGGTGCAACATATTGGTAACTAGTCATAGTGACTGATGTTGAAGTCAAGGGTGGTTGTGTCATGAAGCTAGAGGGCACAACTTGAATTGATGTCACCAAAGGTGGTTGGATGGTGGAAACACTAGCCAAAGGATAAGTAGTCACTCTTGTATTTATGGGTGTAAGAGTAGGTGGGATGGAGACAATTAAGTTATGGAATGGTGTAGGACTTTTTTGAATGTTTTGTGGTTGAGGGGGTACAAAAACCCCAATGGAGGTAGGTCCAAAAATAAGAGAGGCCACACTTTGAATATTGGTCATGGTCGAGTCATTAGTTGAGGCAATGGCCTGGATGACCATGGGTTGGGTTACGGAGGCTGTTGATATGATTGCCGTTTCAACTAAGGAAATTGGCATCCCATAAATTGGGTTGCCTAAAGGATCTCACGTTTGATTTCTTGTGAGATAGTGCTAAAGAGCCTTGACATTGAGGTTAAGGAACCTTTCAAAGTCTTGGTCCCCTTCAGGAACAATAGGGGGTTGAGTTGGGGTTGGTTGGATAGGAGTACGTTCAGTTTCTGAATTATACTCCATTTGGGGACTTTATATAGAAGGTGAAGGTGGGAGTGGTTGTTACCTTGTGTGGTCAACAAGAGTTTTGGTTTGATTACGTGTCAAAACCATCCAAGGCAAAATAGATTCAGGTTTTGAAGACTATATGTTTCAGCCTAAAAAAACTAGAATTTGTTTTTAACAACAAAAAGGTCAGGTTTTTAGCTTGCTGTTTGAGATTATTATTTTTTTTACAGTGACCGACGTCGATAGAAAAACCAATGTCGGTGAAGTAAGTTGCTGATGTCTGTCAGATAACCGATGTTGGTGAAGATAGTTGCTGACATCGGTGGAAAAACTGATGTCAGTTACTGTGTATTTCCAGAAACTCAGAAAATTAAAAGTTTTTGGAAGAAAGAAGAAAGTTTTGAGTTGTTTTTGGAGCTCAAAATAATGCATCCTTACCAGCTCAAAAAACTAGATAAAAATAGAAAATTAGATGAAGGTAGACAACCTCTAAATGTTAAATTCCTAAGAATAAATTTTAGAGTTGTGGTGGCTTATGCCTTAGAAGAGTGTGTTTGAGAAGTTGGGCTTTTAGAATAGGTCCTAAAAGAAGCAATCTAAGGTTGGTTTCAGGTTGAGTTTTGGTGCTCAAAATCTATGTTAGGTTTCGTACGTGGCTTGGTTTTAGGAGCTTGCTCCCCTCACTTCACAAGCCTAGAGACAATCTGGGTCGCTTAGCCAATATATACTTCCCCTAGAGTTTATACTCTGCCAGAGAACAGAAGGGGTTCTCCCCTTGGTAGTGAAGTCCAAGTAGGATTACCAGGAAGGGTAAGGTATCCGCTAGGTGATGATATCCTAGTCAGGCCTTGTCTTAGGTATGTTTAGATGTTTGATTGTGATTGTGGTCAGGTTGTGTAACATATGTGCACTACGATTTATTCATAATGCATTTTTAATTACTAGATGAGCTAAAAATGCATTCAAGCAGGAATGAAATGTAATATATTTTTAACCCAAATTGAAATGTTTTTTTCAGATGCAAACAAGTGGGGAAAAGGTTAAGAGTATGAATTTCACTACTCTAAGATGTAGGAAAAAGGTGACAAGAAGAAAAAGAAAGATTCTTTTTAACTTGTGCTAATGGTGTCTGAAAGAGAAAGAAAGAAGAAGGATGCAAGAAGAGAAATTTTCCTAATGCACCTATATGAAAGTTTTTTTTAGAAGAAATGAACCCAAGGAAAACTCCAGGGTCCCACCAGGCATGCCAGAATGTTTCTACTCATTTTCACTTTTCACATTCAGAAGAAATAAGAAACTAAAGATAATGGTCAGGGGTTAGATGATACCAAGATGAAGCTATGCACCGTATCCAGATGATTGAAGGAACTCCTCTTTGGCTGTGGAGGATGACACCTATAGATAAGAAGAAAACTTAACAAAGAAAAATGTTAGAAACAGATATGGTGGACTACCAAGCGATATGCTCGGTCCCAGAAGTGCAAAGACTTCTTGGAGGGATGACAGTCCACTAGTTGATAAAAAGAATGTCAAATAAAGAGAAATAATGAAAGACTAAGAAACAGAAAGTAGACAATGCGTAACTATATTTTGCTGTAAGTCTCCCACAGTCACTGATGTCGGTAGTCCTGCCTGCGTCGGTTGATAAAGTTGCCGACGTCGGTTATGCTACCAATATCGGTAAGGGAAATGGTCGACATCGGTTAGGGCAATGGCCTTGGATGAGTTTTTGGTTGATGCCTTTGGTTGACAAAGGAGTCTGGGAGGTCTGTAGGAGTTGTGCAGGGATACAGGATAGTGGACAGAGTCTTAAGAAGGACAAAGGTAGGGGACAAGTTGTCAAAATGGGTTAGGATAAAAGGAAGGCTTTTCAGCCTCTCCAGGAGGAAAGCCGAATTTGTTCTCAACAGAAGCCAATGGAATAAGTACCAATGCATTTAAAAAATATTGAAACATAAACCAGAAGAATACTTAGCTCTTGGTGGAGAAACAAAAGTGTAGAAGACTTGTTCCGTTATGGCTGATGTAGGAGACCTCATGCAATGTTTCAATCTAGTTTGGAGTGAATTCTGTAGAGTTTCTTAGCCAGGAGAGTGATGATAGAATGCTGATCCTTGCAAAGAGTCGAGGAGCAAGAGAATTTGGATCCTGGGAGCAAGAGAATTTGCATTTCGGGTCTGCAGTCGAGGTCAGAATTTAGTTTTAAGCAACTAACATCGGTGATACCGCTAGCGTCAGTCGACTGTTAACTGATGTCGATGGCTAGAGAATGGGAAAAAATGCTATTTTTATCCTTTTTCCCATTCTTCCATCTGTCAAATTCAGTTGTCATTGTTAAACGGTCCAAAGGTGGGTTTAATAGGCGTGAGAGTTAGTGGGAGAGTTAAAATTAGGTCTTAGGTAATTATGATTAGTCATAGGGTGATAAATGGCCTAAGAGCTAGGAATCCAAGGTGAGGTGTCTAGGGGGGATTATTAATTTAAAATAAGCATTTTAAATTAATAAAGTATAGGTTAGGCATGTTGAAGTTAGAAAGGGACCAAGGGGGGGTTGACACTATTTTGGTGTCTACAGTGGGATATGATGTGTAACTTATAATTAGAAACTCATTTCCCACCATCCAAACTTTATTGTATTTTATAACTAAAAAAACATCAATAAAAACATAATCATCAAATTTTTTCCCTACTCTAAAGGGATATTAGTCTTTGGCATAAAATGAGTGTCACTATACTTTAATACATAGTTTTAATTACACCATGAAGATATTTTCCTTCCCAATTATCATCAGTAAATAGGAAAATAAATAAACCCTTACATAAAAACTGTTTTATTTTAAAATATCACACATATAACTTAACATGCAATAAATTTTTTTAATAAAAATATTAAAATTTAAAAAATAACATTTACATTAAAATTGAGAATAACATAAAAAATGTATTCATTTGACTTAATATTAATTAATATTCAATACAACTCAAATTATTATGCATAAAAACAAGTATTTACAAGTTATAACTAAAAATTCTATAATATTAAATGTTATGAGAGTGTAGTGCACATAAATATTTAAACTCTAAATATGTACAATAATAAATATATAAAAAATCCAAATTCAAATTACTAGTGCTAATATAATCTATGAACTAGAATCTTAATGAAATACATATTTGCCAATGAAATATACATCTTTGTATTATAAAAAATATAAAGGAGAATGAATAAGGTATAATAAGGAAAAATTAATATTTATTTAGGTTGAATCCCAAAAATACTAAAATGGCTGGATTGAGATTGGCAATGCAAAATGATGTTAGGAGAAAAAATGTTTTTTTGGGTAACTTTTCAAATTCAATTTGATTATTTTGAAATTAAATTATTAATACACATATTAACTTTTTTTAAAAAAATAAATAAAAAATTATACTATTATGAGTATGTATTCATTAACTAATGTTGTTTACAAATTGAATCATAGAGAATATTAAACAACAATTACCTTAAAATAGTGTGGTATAGTGTGATGTGGCATTTCAATTTTTATTTGATATTATTCTACATATGAATTAACTAAAAATAAATTTTTATATAGAGATTCATCTTTCCATGAAATAAAATCTTTATCATTTCATATAGATATTCATATTTATTTTACTCATCTCAAGATCTATTCCATGAATTTAACTCATCTTATGCTTTTTAACTATTCTTAATATTTTAAACTCATCTAGAAATGACCCTCTAACCTTTAACTATGTTTAATAGTCACAATAGTATAAATATTTACCAAACAACACAATCAAAACATGGTTTTTTAAAATTTAGCAAACTATTTGACGATAAATCCAATTACATTATTAATTTTTGTGAGATATTATTTATGTGTGATTATGTAATTGATTTACCATAATTTATATTATATAACCCTAATTCATATACAAATTTGAATTTCATTAAAATTATAAAGTATTATAGTTAAACATGAACGTGAATGTAAAATATTTGAAATAGATTTGAGAACTGGTATCTGGTAGATATAGAAAGTATTAAAGTTATCAAGATACTTAGATTTCTTGGTTCACTAAATTATTGTGACTTACATTTGACAATAGAGAGGGGATTGAAATAATCTTGGGATTAAATCAAATCTAAAACTGACTATCTATGTGTGCAGGGTCACTAATATTAGGTTATGGTAGATTCATTGATATTAGAAAGTAAGGCTGAAATTTTTATCTTTGGATGTTTTAGATCACTATGGCCATATATAATAAACTACATCTAATTATAATGACTCTATATGTGTGATTATAATATTTTAATATAGTCACAACTCCATAAATCACTCTCCTTCTCCTTGGAACCCTAGATACTCTTGTAAGGGATAAATACTTGTAAAAATTTATGAAGTGGAAAGTGTAATGTGTTGAGCTAACCCCAATTACCTTAATTGATTATATTGATTCCTATATATCAAATAATTTGAAGAGGTAAGTCCATCTGCACACATTTTTCCATTATTGTGAATGTGAAATTATGCTCATTTTAAAAATGAATGCATCTAGAATCAGTATTTCAATACTTGATAATATTAATTCTTGACTTGGATTGGTGTGTTTCAAACTTGGATGATGACTTATCCTAATTGATTATTTTTAATTTGGGAATAACATGGAAGATTTTATTAATGTGTAGTATTGTATAAATGCTTGTTATAGAAGTTCCAAGTGTGGGTTTCATTTGTATTTATATGATTCCATATAGGTTGTTTATAATACAATCAATATGCTAAAAAAATGGGATGATGCATATGAATGATTTAATTTTGAATAATATCCATTGTTGGGGAGGGTCACTAATGTCACCCTTAGGTTAGTTTTATCGACAAAATT
>JARHVA010002327.1:495000-497500 GCA_037957365.1 Torreya grandis
GTTAATATGGTATAAAATAAGGCATATCAATGGGTTGAATGACTAGCTCTAAATATACATATATCTAATTATAATACTTTAGCCTAGAAAGACAAAATAGTTTGTTTGGGGGAATGTGTATTAGGCTAGAATGGTGATGTAATATGAATACTCATGATAGAATAAAATTAATTCATCTATGTGGGAGTATTCATGGATTCTTTTTGTAATCCTTGTGTCTTCACCACACCTTGGGTGGACATCACATATGCAACTGGAAGTGTAGATGTAGGAATAATACTAATAATATAAATCTAAAAAATCATATATAGATTGGTGCTTTGTAAAGGTTGATTGATATTGTATAAGGGGCCATATTTTTCCCCATATGTTCTATCTTAGGCCATTTTTTTGGGTTCATCTATCACTACATATAAAATTGCATTAAAAATTTAAGGATTTATGTTCATATAATTGATTTATTCTCTTTTATGAATCTCATAAAATCCATTCATAGTCATTATTTCTTGTTTATTAGTATTTGTAAGTTCAACATTCATGATAGTGACATAAAGGGGACATATAGTAATAATAAGGTGTTATGCAAATTGGATGTTGCAAAAATATGAGTTGAGGAAAGATTAACATTATTTATTATTAATTTTATCATTCTTAGTGTATGATGATTAGATCTATTTAACTACATAGTTTATCTAAATTTAACATGTTAAACTAGAACAATATGCAATGATTACAATAATGTCTTGAAAAAAATATAAGAAAGCTTGAATCCTTATATCCATGTGTAATTTGTAATATTAATAAAAATAAAAAATCAAGATTAAAAATGAAACCCTAAGACACAAATATGAAAACCATATAAGGATGAACCTGAAAGGAGACCTAGGGTTTGCCATCCTTCAAGCTATATTATGATTCAATCAATAGTTTTTATCATAAATTGGTTTGTATAACCATAGTTAAGATATCAAATTTAATGAAATTTATGATAATTTAATAAGAACCTAATGTAAAATACTAAAATAAATGTAAAAAGTGGTATGTGCTAAATATAAAAAATACTAAAGAGATAAATATAATTAGCTTTATTAGTTCACTAACTGATTGTGACTAACCTATGAAAATTGGAATGGGATAGAAGTAACTTGTGGGTATCTTGGATCTAGAACTAAATCTCTATGCACTCAAGGTCACTAACATCAAGCTAAGTAGATCTATGTTAGTGACTAAGGATGATATTTTTGTTTTGGGATTTTTTGGCTCTCTGTTACCATAGATTAAACTTCACCTAATTTTAATACATATGTATGTGTGATTTGATGCCTAAATATGTGAATAAATATATAAAGAAATATCTTTCTCCTTGAAACCCTATATCCACTTATGAAGGGTAAAAAATTGTAAAAAAAAGGAAGTGCAATGTGATATGCTGACCCAATCACATCCATTAATGATTAACCAATAACTACATATTAAATACTTTGAAGAGGAAATTTAATCCACATGTAGTTCTTACTCTTAATGTGAATGTGCAATTGTGCTCCTTTTCTATATGCATGCACCTAGAATCTATATTTTGATACTTGATAATATTCACTCTTGACATTTCTTTATGTGATTCAATTTAGGATGATGACTTATCTAAGTTATTGATTGGTAATTTATAAATAATATAATAGATGTTATCAATATGTAGTAATGTATAAATGTTTGATATAAAAGTTCAAGATAAGTAATAAGTGTTGGTTTTAATTTAATTTATATGAGTCCATATTTTTAATTTACCACACCATTGACAAGCTAAAAAATGGGCCTATCCATAGGAATGATTCTATTTTAAGAATATCCATTGTAAGGTGAGGGTTAGTAGTGTCACCTTTAGTTAAGTTTAATCAAAAAAATTATCTAACCATGGCATTAGTTTCTAGGAGAAATTAATGTGGATATGATGATATCAAGATGTCTGAGTAATATATTTAACTAGTTTGACTTGGATAGAGAAGTTAATGTAAGTGATTGACAAAAAATGTGAGGGTTTAAATCATATCAAGCATGTGGATGTGAGATAATGGAGAATAAGAGGCATATATGTGTACAAAAATAAGGTACGGTGAAGGTAGTTAAAAAATTTAAATTTTAAGTGTATAATATTATAATATAGTACTAGAGACACATTAGTTTACCCTAATTTGGATTTTGAAACCCTAACATGATAGAAATTAGTATGTGAGTTCAAATTACTAAATATGACATTTAAGCATGAATATAATGTAAAAGCTTGAAATATATTTTAATGATTTGACAAGTGGCATATGATAAATATAGAAAGTATAACAAAGGGATAAGTACATAGTTTTTATTATTGACTATTTGAATATTACTAGCTTATGATAATGGTAAATAAACTAATGTAGGCCTATGATGTATCTATATCTGAAGCTATGCTTCTATCTACAAAGAGTTAGTTTTATTAGCTTTGGGTCAATATCAATTATTGATA
>JARHVA010002327.1:502500-510000 GCA_037957365.1 Torreya grandis
GTTTCACAATAATATGTTTCATGTCCTATGATTATATGATAATTATAAAATGATTTTCATTAGTGATGTGAGATATCTCTCATAGATCAATGTATTGTGGATGGTAATGCGATGAGATTACTATCAAGTAATATTTGAAATATTTTCCATTCTTTACCTTGAATACTTGTTACAATATTTTTGGAGATTTAATATCTAACATATCAAAATTATTTACTAGAATGTATGATTAATTATTTATCTACATCATGTTTGAATTTAGTGTCACCTATGCTTAATATGAGGAAATATTTTAAATATCATTTATATTTATAATGTAATGATGATCTATCATTATTGGATTTCATTTGAGTTTGAAATATTTTTACTAAATATGAATTTCTAATTCTTTTTTTTATATGAATTATCTTGATATTCTCCAACTCCAATAGGTGTGAATAGAGTATGAGATAAATACTCATCTAAAGTATGGAAGTTTCAATTTCATAATTAATCATCTATCATAATTACCATGTTGGTATCATAATCATCACTGTCATAATAGTATGTGCTCATGAAATCTTGATTTTATGAATTCACTACTAAAGGAACATCAATAATAGGTTTTGGATGATCTAAATTAGAATTTGGTTTATGTTGTATAGATGATTTGTATGTTATATTAGTTCCTTTTCATTTTTATAACTTGATTTTCACACCTCATATGTATAAATTTGAGATAATATAATGCATTGTGATAGAGGAATGATATAATGATCTTCCAACTATGATTTTTCCCCATTAGTATATTGGATCATCTTACAATATCTGAAAGGGTCATCATCTACTGGTTGTGTATAAGAATATTTTGATCCATCTATGTAATGTTGATAGTATTGCATCCTTACCATTTATCCAAGGTTTCCCCAATTTTTTTTAATGTAACTAATTAGGCATAACATGGAATATAATAGATGTAGAGATGGAATCCAAAGCAAGTTAGATTAAGCATTAGTAAATAAAACTCAATAAATGCATAAAGATCCTAAGACAAATCCTTCAATAGGGTTTGAAAATGATAATTAAGAGATATTGAAATAAGGAAAACACTTATAAACCTTCCTAGGAACATCCCACCTGCAAATGTGGCTCAAAATGTGATTTCCCCCTTGATTTGGTGTTCAAGTATTTAACAATAATGAGTGGCTTGCTCCTCCATCATCTCAAGTGCACCAATGAAACTAGGCTCATGATATTTGATCAATATTATCCCAATAATGAATATATCATATTGAAAATTAAGCATAATAACACTACACAAAAATTAATTTTGGAGAGAATTATTCATATTATGTTAAAACCAAAAGAACTTAAAAATGGTGATATTGGCCCTCCTATTTATATATTTTTGGTAATGATCAAAATGAACCATGAATATCCATCTTGAGATCAAGATCTGTGGCCAATAATACATTCAATTTTTGAGGCTCAAATCATAAATACCCTCATTAATAGTTGGAAGGAAGGGGAATTAAATAGGTATGGGAATCCTTAAACCTAATATTTATTCCATTTATTGCTTATGGATGACACCCCAATGATGATGTCACTATATAATGAAAATGTTAGAAATTAATTTAAAATTAAGAAGTCTTTAATGAATCCCATGGATTTTCCAATTAAGCCCTTAATTTGGATTAGTTTATCTAAGTGAGATTAATCAAATTTTGGGCAATTATTTGGAAATTGGTTGCACATTTATTCAAACTGGTCAAAATGTCAAGTTAATGGGTCATAATTTGACTAGAGTATAATTAGAAGAAGTTATCAGTTGCATACAATCCAATACCCCATCCAGGTGATTGTCGACATGAAATACAAAACACACATTTTGTGTGATTTTGAATTAAAATAATTCAATGATTTAGATCATCAAATTGCATTTTCATCATTTTGACTTAAAATGATTTGAATTCAATAATCACATAAAATGCATTGCCCTATTCAGAGATACATTAACCTAATCAACACTTGTAGACAATAAGATCAAAATATTTAGTGTGTTTAAGTGATTTTGGCTTGAATTACACATTTGAATGAATTTCAAGTAAGATTGATAGTTTCAGCATATTGGTGTTAGGAATTAGATGTCTACATTTTGCCCCTATTTGAGAAGGTGTGGTGTGACATTCAATAAAATTAATGTCTTTTCAAATAAAATATTTTTCAATAATAATTTTAAATGAAATGACCCATGATGCCACATTAAGAGGATATACAAGAATAAAAGAGGAGTGAAATTAACCCATGGATGAGATTAAATCCATATTGAGCTAATGCTTACACATGTGAATTCTCAATGATCAAAATATAATAGAATATAATGGGTCCCAAGGTGGGGTAAAGTGGGAAGGATACAATCCAAAAATATAAGTGACACGCTTTGAACATACCCAAAATAAGGTGTAAGCTGCATGCTTAGGGAATGATCAATCCTGAGACAAGTTGAACACATTAAAATCTACCAGAATGAGGGCAAAAGTTGTAGAGCCTAGAATTAGAATAAAAATGAGAGCATTTATCCAAATAAAGGAAATAATGTGCCCTATTAAATTGAATTTTATTGGTTGATAAATCAATTTTTCCCCAGTAGGGCTAATTTTTATCATTGATAAATAAATTTGCCCCAATAGGGGTGAGTTGAATTATTGGTCTAAATGTTATGCCCCAGTAGGGAAAATTGGCAAGCATAACTCAAGGATATAACTTGATTCATAGATTAAATATGAGTGGGCACAAACATATATGTGAGGGTCTAATGATTGAAGAAACTATAAAAAAACTAGGCATACGAGTACACACAAAGTGATGAAAGAGATGAATAGAAGACTGAGGGCTGTTGAGATAACTTGAGATACATCATGTATCCAAGCACTACCTACACATCCTAAATGGATCTAAAGATAATCTATTTCACCTAGAAGTGGTATAAAAAGGAATGAGTAATGAAAAATAGAAGAAAGATGAACCATTATTTGATTAGACTCATAATGTATGCCAAGAGATGCACATCTTACATGGAGTCAGGTTTTAAGTATGGTGCATTGAGAGCTGATCTTTAGAGATGAATTGAATTTCAGACTTAGAATCCAAAATACATAGTGCTTACTATAGCAAAAGTGAAATTATTCATCATAAGTATTAATAACTGATAATGACATTGTATTTAAAATAATAAAGAGATGATTAAAATGTGAGTATTTATAACTAAGGATAAGAATAAAAATTACCAATATTAGAGTTACAAAAATTTAAATTTAAACAAAAACAAAGATAAAAATAATACACAAATGTAACCTAACTTAAAATCAAGATATGAACAATCAAGATTTAAGTAGGAACAAAAACGTAGCAAAACAATAATAACTTAATAAACAAGATGAAAGAAGGATATGAATAATCAAGATCCATGTGTACTAACAAGATGTACATGGAAACAAAACCAAAGAATAAAAAAAATAGGAAAATAAAAGGCCGAAAGAACAAAATAAAATAAATAAATAGAGAGACAAAGAAGCAATCAAAACAATAATAAAAATCAAATAAACATACACAAAGAAGAGTTAGTCACAATGTTAGTGCAAATAGAAACAGTTGTTCATGCACGTGTAATATAAGCATTACTCTATGCAACATATACAAAAAAACAAAAACAAAAGAGAGAAATTTACCCTTGAGTGATAGGGAAACAATAAAATAAAAAAATGGGGGAAAAATAAGAAAATGATGGGGTGGCCAAGATGACTCCAAATGTATGAGACAAGTAGACACTGCCTTCATAGTTCCATGGATACAAGGTCCAACATGAACTTTAGGCCAAATGTAGTTCTCATAGGAAATGGGATAGAAGAAAAGCGATGATAAGAAAACATGATCAATGTTTTATAGGAAATAAGGAAATGGCCTCATAAAATTATGAGAGTATTCAAAGGATATTAATTTAAAAATAGAAAGGACATGGGATCAAAATAAATAAAAGTGCAAGACAATGTTTTTTTATTTGAAATTTACTAAAGCTAGTTGTAACAACCCACTCTCATAAATTGGTGAGAGTGAGATCCTGTTAAAGTAACAATGACTACCAAAAAATATCAAAATTATAATAGAATAATATGTAGTGATATATAAATCTAAAAAACCATGTAGCAGGCAAAAGCCATGAGCTAATGTATCCATGTTCACTTGTCTATAATAATAAGCTATAAAATACTATTCAAGCTAAACTAATTTGTAGAACCAACATTGAGTGTGTCCAGAATGCCTATAAGTCATAAACAGAATCATACTTTGGCAAGGGATAAAACTGTCTAGGTTACAATGGCCCAAGGTATGAAAAGAATATGGTTCTTGGTAGAATGGTCTAGAATGAGTAGGGTCTAAAAGAGGATGATCTAGGGTGGGATAAAAAGAGTCAATATAGAATATAAATGATCTATAATTCCAATGGTCCAAAGTTTCAATTGTATAGATTTGTAAAAGAATATAGTTCTCATGAGAATGATCTAGTGTAGGTCAAGACAAAATTAATGTGATACAAGATATAATAGTGGGATAAAATGACTTCAGCATAGGTTTCCCCTAGGTAAGGGGTCTTGTAAATAATATTTCAAAGGCTATCAAGCATAAAACTACTTGAGATGTACAATGTTCATTGGCTATGGAAGTTCATCACCACCTAGAGTAGCCAACCAATCTACCTCTAATCCATAGTTTAGTATGATAACATATGGGCCAAGACAATTGGGTTGGAACCTACCCTTTTTCTTGCATTCAATATTTGTGTTTTGTTGGTTCTCTTTTAAGACCAATTCACCAATTTGAAACTCCCATGGGAGAATGTGCTTGTTGTAGATTCTATGTAATCTATTCAGATATCCTTGCAAGTTGTCTAAGGTAGCCAAATGCTTTCCATCAAAGAGTTCTATTTCTTCCAACCTAGAAAATCTATAATCTTCATCATCTTTAATATTCTCCAAAGATAATTATAATGAAGGAAAATTGATCTCAATCAAGATAATATCTTCTATGCCATAAACAAGGGAGTATGGAGTGGCTCTTGTAGGGGTTCATTGACTAGTGTGATAAGCCCAAAGGTTAGGAAAAAATTGTAAGTACTAATTATGACCAACGTCATTGACAATATTCTTTAGTATGGAAATAATGGTTTTGTTCGATGCATCAACTTATCTATTGCCTTATAGGTTATATGGGGTGGATTTCTTGTGCTTGATTTTAAATTTTTAACAAAGAGATTTAACTTATTAGTTTATAAATGATCCACCATTATTGGTTAAAATGAATTTTGGGATGCCATATCAATAGATGATATGGTAATGTATAAACATGGGAATATACTTCCCATTGATGTAAGTGAGAGGAATGGCCTTAATCCACTTAGTAAAATACCTGGTAGCAATGAGAATATGTTTATGGCCATCACAATATGTTGGGTTTATTTTCTTGATGAGATCCCTATGTAGAAAATGCCCATGGTGTAGTGATCAGTTGTAGTGGAAAAGAAGGTACATGTATCAAATTTCCATGTTGTTGACAAGCAACACACTTCCTTACATAATTAAAAGTGTCTATCTCCATTTTTGGCCAATATTAACCTATTATGAGGAATGTTTTAGCTAATAATACACAATTGGTGTGGGCCAACACATTCCTTAATAAACTTCTTTAAACACTAACTTAGATTCTCCTAAAGATAAATAACCAAGTAGAATTCCATCATAGCCTTTACAAGAAAGTGTCTTTCCAAGGAGGGTATAATGGGATATGCAATAAAGGAAAATTTTATAACACTTATTAAAAACGTTAGGCAAAAACATGCTTTATAAATGTCTTGAAACCAAGGTAGTTTAGGTGTGGGATGGGGACAAATAATGTTTCATACTCTTTCTAAATCTAGAAAGACATGAGATAATTGTATACAATTTTCAATGAAAATTTGACACTCTTTAGCACTATTATCAATCTATATCATTGACCCAATTATTACAATTACAGTGGCAGATATCTTGTTGGCCTATGGTACTTTTTTGAACTATAGGGATTTAAAATGAGTCTTGAGATTATCCACAATATGTTTATATGGTACAAGCTTGTCATCTTTAGTTTGATATTGATCAATGGTTTGATTTATAATCAATTGGGAATCCCCATAGACTATTAAGTGATGTATATCCCACTGCATTGTAAGATGAAGTCCTAAAATAAGTTCCTCATACTCAACCATATTTTTGGTACAATGAAAATTGATATGAAATATTATGGGAATCAAATTCTCTTGCAGTGTAGTCAATAAAATACTAGATCCATATCTATGATAAGTGAAGGAACCATAAAAATATAGATTCTATTATTTATGTTCATGTATTACTTCTTATACTATCATAATATAATCATTTGGAAAGTTGAATTTGAATGGTTGAGTGTATATAATATGAGATTCTACAAGTTGATCAATAATAATCTAACCCTTTATAGACTTTTAATTATGATACTAAAAAATGAAATCACTTAAAATAATGACCCATTTGGCCATGTATCTTGTGTGAGCTACTTTGAATAATGAAGATTTGAGTTGGTCTAATTTAGTAATAACAATAGTTTAGTTTTTTAGCATATAGTGTCACATATTTTTGGAATCAAACACCATAACTAGACACACCTTCTCAATAGGTGTATAATTATGCTCATAATTCACCAGTGTGTGACTTAAATAATAAAATGCATATTATTTTCCTTGATCATCATGTTAGGCCAAGAGTACCCCCAGTGTATGTTTATTCATTGATATATAAAGAAATAATGATTTTCTAGGTGTTGGCAGTCTCAAAACTAGTGGGTTAGACAGATATGTTATGAGATTCACAAATGCTAATTGACACTCATTATCCCATTGAAACATGACCCATTTATTCAAGATATGTGTAAATGGGTGGTACTTATCTACTAATTATGAAATGAACCTATGAATAGATTGGATCTTTCCTTGCAGGCTATAGAGATGTTTGAGATTTGAAAGTAGATGCATTTCAATAATGGCTTTGACCTTAGAAGGGTCAAATTTGAGCCATATTTTTGATATAATAAACCCTATAAATTTTCATAAAGTAATGCTAAAGACACACTTCTTGTGATTCAAATGGACCTTATACTCATGAAGTCTCTCAAAGAATCTTCATAGAACATCATGATGTCTAACACACTTTTTTCATTGAACTAGGATGTCATAAACATAGTCTTCAATAATATGATGCATCATGTCATGGAAGATGATAGTCATAACATGCTAATAAGTAGCTCCAACATTATTTAATCCAAATCTCATGAATTGATAATAAAATGTTCCCCATGGTGTGATGAATGTAGTTTTGTGCTTATCTTCTTGAGCTATCTTTATCTAATTGTATCCAAAAAATCTATTCATGAGGGAAAACATCTCGTACCCAA
>JARHVA010002327.1:515000-527500 GCA_037957365.1 Torreya grandis
GTTATAAGTCATCAATACCATCTTATTTGTGTTCATCGAATAGGTTTTAGTCTACTAGGGTTGTTTATTTATTGGGATAAAACTCACACTCTTCTTTATGATCATTGGAAACATGGTTTATCTCATCAACATTAGGTCCATACTCTTGAAAATTTATAGGCCTACTAACCTCCTCAAATTCCTGTACTATGGCATTAAATTGTTGCCACATGCCATCCACTTATTCTTGAGGTTCAGGTTCAAGAGTGTTATCTTCTTTGGGAGGTTTAATTGGGTGTTCATTAAGAATATCATAATTTTCTATAGTTGGGATCTTAACACCATCACCCATGTGTAAAATATAGTTGTCTTCTATAACTTGCTCTAGAATGTTATCAGGATATACCTCAAGAACTCCATCACATTATTAATGAAGTATATAGGTACCAAGACTAGTTTCTTCAAGAACATGTTACTCAACTCCCCACTCATTAGGATATAAGTTAGATATGCCATCAAGAAGAGTTAGAGGATCTTGATCACTAGGATGATCTTCTTCCTCAATGACAACATAATTCATGTTAGATTTAGAAGGAACATATGGTTCTCAATGAAAACTAGAGAGGTTAATATTTGATTGTTACTTTTACACCATACCTAGTCTTAAATCCCATATAGGACTAGTTTAAAGATAGATAACCTCTAATATTAGAAGTAAACTCTTTTGGCAAACATACTAAAAAATGAGGTGGCACATCTACCAACACAACATCTTGAGAAATGGTGAAATTAGTACAAGCATGAAGAATAGGTTGTAAACCTTTGATTATGTTAATGGTATTAGCAATTGAATAATCTAATTATAGAAATCTTTGGCATGAGGCTCATACTTCAAGTTCATTATATCACATACTTAATTGGGCATGACACAAGCAATATATCCACTATCAATAATAAAATTTTGAACTAAAACTTCTCAAATGATATATATGGTCCTTTCACTAATATTGTAGAGAATATGAAGAGGTATCATGTGAATGTATCAATGTGGGATACATTAGAAATAATTAGATAAGAAACCTAATTCAAAAGGAGCTAGCCAAAAATAATTTGGTAACCAAAGAGCCTAGTGATAAAGAGGTATCCTTGACAAACACTTTGAAGCCTAGTGAAGGATAGCCAAATAAAGTTGAAAAGGTAGACAAAACTCCTCCACTATATATATATATATATTATTTCAACTTTATTTGGCTATCCTTCACTAGGCTTCAAAGTGTTTGTCAAGGATACCTCTTTATCACTACGATCTTTGGTTACCAAATTGTTTTTGGCTAGCTCCTTTTGAGTTAGGTTTATTATCTAAGTATTTCCAATGTATCCCACATTGATACATTCACATGATACCTCTTCATATTCTCTACAATATTAGTGAAAGGACCACCAACTTTTGCCTGTTCACTAGTAGTAATAGTAATGCCTACATCTTGAGTATTTTGAGGCATGAAAGGACTTATAACATCCTCATGTCTTTGATATACTTGTTTATTGGTAACTATATTAGACATATGTACCTTTTTATATGATTGAATATTCATTGATTGAACATTAGAAGCCCCTTGAAGTTATTCAACTACCTTTCTCTTACTCCTTATGTTTACAACTATACAACTTGCATCTATGTTTGACTGGACTTGATAATTGATAACACATGTGTCATATGTATTCCAATAAACTAATGTATACCCCAATTTATTACCCTTACCATTGTTTGATCCTCCATTTTTTACCACATCTTGAGTCATAGATGGCACAGTTCCCAAACTTAACATGAAGGATTGATTAAAGGACTCATTGAAATAATAATATGGATCATAATAATAATCCCATGAAATTTGAATATAATACCCTTGGGAAAGGTTATTTTGTGTATGAATTAATTCCTTTACTGTGGAAGGAGTATTTAGATTATAACCACCCTTAACTTAGCTTGAACTAGTTGTCCTTGACCTTGAGAATGACAATAGAAAGGTGGTCTATTGTGTTGATAGTGTATTTGGAAAGTCCTTACTTGATACTATTAGATAATCCTATTTATACCTAATATATATTTCTCCACATCTCTCATTTGGTCTTCCTCATTGAATTTCCTTGGTTGACTATGGGAAATAGGCTTATGTTTAGGTGCAGGAATGGGAGTAACAGTAGGTGTATAGAGTTTGTAAACTAAGGAATAGAGACATGAGAGGTATTAGGTCAATATTACCAACATAAATAAAATAATTTTCTAACCTAATGGCCACTTCATTGGCATTAGGCAAGGTGTTACCTCTCATAGATTGTATCATCATTAAAATGTCACTATTAAAAGATTCAAGATGGTAAAGGAAATCATGGTGAGATATGGGTCTTACCAAGATTGGTATCCTATCCCATGTCTTTAAAAAATTTGTGTTGAAGTCTTTAATGAGTTATTTAGGTGCTGTTCTTATGCTAGTTAGTTGCTCAATCAGTGACAAGTTCTCACTCTTGTCATCAAATCTTCTTCTCAATGCATCTCCCAACTCATATAATGTGGTGATTAATTTAAGTTCCAATGTACCATACCAGTGAAGAGCTTTACCCTTGAAGGAGATAACCAATAATTTTATTACTATGTTCTCTTCAATCATATGATGCATATTATAGAATTTATAAATATTTATAATAACTTCCATATGGGTAATGGTAGTTTCTTTAGTGTATGATGGAAAACTTTGGAGGACAAATATGAGGATACCATCATAATGGGGAAGTGTTAGAGGAATATATCCATTGAATTCAACAAAAGTAAGGTTCATTACCATGGTAGCTTTAATACTTTACAATAATGGGGTAATTAATAACTTTTTATGGGTTTATGAGTAAGGTATGACTTATTTGGAGTAACGATGCATGTTAGAAAATCTTCTTGTTTGTATCAATAATGAGGAATATCTTGGAATTAAAAAGTAATGCCTTTGATAAGAGACATTATTTTTACTGTAGGCATGTAATATTTCACTATTATGTAACCAATATTGAAATATTATAGATGTTAGATACTACAAGAAATGGATTATTATAGCTCTTTATTGTTAAGACTAGTATCCACCTTGAATAGCCTTCTTGGATTTCATGTCCCACTAGGTATGTTAGAATTGTTATAGCCCAAATTTTTTCCTAGAGAATTAAATTATACCTTCTCAAATTTGGGATAAAATAGAACTACCTATGCACTAGATAAGCTACTATAAGAGATAGATCTCTAGATTTGAAAGGGCTAGCTCCTTTGATCTATATTTTAGGATCACACACTTCACTAGGATAATAAATATTGGGGGAGAAAATGGAAAAGGGAAACATAAATAAACCTAAACTAATGAGGGTGATAAACCAAAGATAAGTCCACAAAACACACTTACATTTTCACTAACAAAGAATGTTAAAATTGACCTCAACTCAATGTTATTCTAGCATAAGTGTTTTGTATAGAGGTATATTTATATGCATATCCATAGGTGGGTGAGAATTAATTTTGATAATAAACACTAATAGTCTCTCTCACACTTAAATACACACTAAAAAGACATAAACTTCATGAGACATATTAGAAGATATATCACTCACACAAAACATGCAAGAGCATAATAAAAGTAAGGAGAAGACATTCCTCACTTGTCAACCACATGAACCAATTGTAATAATTAGGTAAGATATTTTAGATATAAAGTAAACTTAAAAACTTTATTCAAAATTAATCAATATATCAAACCAATAGGGTTTTAGCATAACAATTGTGGATCCTTTACAATGACAAAATGGCTTGCATATATATAACATAGGAAAGGAGAGAGAAAAAGTGAAGTTTAAGAGTCACAAGGCCAAGTGTAAAGATGTGAAAAATAATTAACATGAAACATAAGGAAGTTTAAAATATTTCATGAAGGCTTTTTAAAAAAATGTCTATAAGGAATGCATCATTATTTTAAAGTTAGCGTAAATATCTTCATGGTCTTTCTTTGAAACTGCCTTGATGATGAGGTGTTCACTTTACTTTTTGAAACTGATATATAAGTATTTAACACATTTTATTTGAATTATAAATTTATAAACAAGATATTTATTTTCATTTATGCCCTATAATTGATGAACTCCTCATTATCATTTGTCATTCAGTGTCTGTAGTCACTTATTAGCCTTTTATGTCTAGATATCCACAGTTGTCACTCAAGTGACTTGAATTTTCTTATGGATATTAATTTAATGTGTGTTAGATAAATTTTAAATACATTTTTTTCCTTTTTTATATCAAATATACCTTAAAATATTCAATGTCACACTTCTCACTTTCCAATTTTTAGAAGTCATCTTCTTTCTCACTATCTTGTTCAAGACTACCTATAATGAATATTTTAGTAGAAGAGTTTCTATTCTCAAATAAGGTAATAATGGTATATTAAAATTTATAAAACATTAATAAACACATTCCATAATTATTTTCATCTATTAATTCCCTTTTTCACATATAGAATAGCTCAAACCCTATAAAACAAACTAAATTATGTGTATCTGAATAAGTGATAGTATAGAATTATTAGATGGTGAACAACCTAATAAAGTCATAAATGGATGAAAATAATTATAATTACTATTTTAACCCTCTTGGATGAATAATTATTCATATCTTCTCCATCAGGTTTATATGAGGGTTTGACATCTTTTAGATTCTAAATGTTGATTCATAAAGTTTAGATGTTTAACCTTTGAAAAATTCCACAAATTTTTATTTAATGAATCTCATAAACTAACCTATATTATTGAGGTACCATGCACACCATATTTATATATATGAGAAAAAATGGATTCTCAAGTTCTTACTTGTGTCTTGGATAGGCCTAAGATATATTTAGGCCAAAAAATGACTAGCTTGAGATATTATCTACAAGATGGTGGATGTTACTAGTCATTAACTCTACTATAAAATTCCTCAAGTTTATATAAGATATCTCATGATCCTATTAATTAAGTTTGGAAGCTTAAGGGTTTAGGCCTAGTTCTAGGACTAGTCTACAAGATTGTATATTTAGGTGTGTGATCACCTTCGAATGTTTTCAATGGTTTTAGATGTTTATAAACCTTAATTTACATCCAATTAAACTATTTCTATATCATATAATTACCACTTAAGACTCTCCACATTATCCTTTCACCTTTTATGTGTTAGGTTTGTAGGCTACCTTATTTATGAAATGCCCTCTATCTGAGACAAAATAGAGGTTAATTTCAATATTCATTTAACTCAAATGAGATTATGAAGAGATTTATTAGGTCATTTTCACACCTAGTTTCAAGTTTGAATACTTGATCACCTCTCTAGAACTTTGAACATCAAATGTTCTCAAGATAGCTTCTAGGTTACGTCTATGTACATGATTTTGGTTGAGCCTGAGAACCTTGAGTTATGATTGTAGGTTGAGATTATTACTTATTAAATACAAATAGGAATGGGTCATTACCATTGTGATATTGGTTTCAAACATGTCCATCCTATCCTACATCTCCACTCATCAACCAAACCTATGATCTCCATAATCATGATCTAGTTTGTAGACTATCTACAACTATAGGTGGCATTTTAGAATTGACAAGGTTCATCTAGGTGCTCATTTATGTGTGACTAATATGTTTCACCCATTTTAATTCCAATAAGGTCATTAGGCCATTTTTTACATGAGTGAGTTCATTTCATGCATTGGAACCATTCTATCATTAATATACTATATGGTCACTATTGTTCCAAGTTCATTTTGGCTCAATGCACTATAACTTTCATTTAGTGTTTTTAGTGGAAATTTGAATAAGTTTGAAACCACTCCATATTTTTATCTCTCAACCAAATAGTTTCTCTTTTGAATTTACATGTTATTACTATGTTTAGCCTAAAATAATAGATCCATAAGACTTACTCAAACCTCATATACCTCCACCAATATATGACACTTTGTAGAGCAGAGTCCCTTAATCCAAAAAAATTCCATCAAAAATTGAAAATATAAATTAATTGACGGCCAAATCATCAAATTTAGAGCCATCATGACCTATTACACATTTAATTCAACTAGGTTTGAAATAAAAACTTTATAATTATCAACCATGAAATACATTAGCCATTAAAAAGCTTTTATTAATTAAATGATGGCCCAAAAACTATAGTTAATGGAGTATTCCCACTTCTAGCTATCTTTATTGGTCAATACTTCATAAAGTTCCAATATTTTAATTGAATATTCATACTATAGTTAATATATTATCAAATACAACTTGTAAAAAAATACTAAGGTGACTTATAAAGAAATGATTAATTGAAGAAAAGACCAAAAAAATCAAGGTAATACAATAGGAAACAAGGTAAGATTCAAAAAATTGAATATCCATTGGAAACATCAAAATAAGAAACATAAGTTCCACATAGTATGAGATAAAAGACTCGAGGAATAGGAAAATAGTAAATCGATTATAAAAAATAAGATCAATAAGTAAATGAACAAAGAAAGAAAATATGACTTAATAAGAAATAAATAATTATACTAGTGGTGAGGTATAATTTATAATATCAAACATATATCATAATCATGTTGTAAGTGTCTCATCTGACTAATAAATAACCATCATACATAACTATGAAAATGCACTATCAAGTCTAGATCATTTTTTAGTTCCCTATAGTAAAAAAATAAAACATAAGTACTATCTAGAAATTTTATAATCATCACATGTAACAATATAATTATGAACTATACAAAATGTACTAATCATGCTAATTATCAACTAGAAATGAATTAGAACATTATATCCATTGACTTTTACATCCAATCTAAAATCAATCAAAACATGCTAATAAAAAGATATCAAAATCATGATAAATTTATTAGAAATCAAACATCTAAATAAACTAAAAAATGTACCAAGTAGAAACCATAAAAAATATGTCATAATAATGTCATGTAATATCAACTAAATATGGGTCATGACAAGTAGAGGCATACTTTTTTTTTATTAAATTGCATCATATAGTCCAATAAGTGTAGACAACATTTAAGGTTCAAGATGGTTTATGGTACCCATGTTTAGTTTAAGCTTAATTTTATAGTTTTTTTGATAGTTACAGGTTTTCATAGCATGGTTAAAGCACATGTAGGGATCATATTTGACAAAAACATTCTAAATATGTGTATCCTATAGAAAATGGCTATGTATAATGATTTAATTTTTTTTGGAATAATGGAGTTTTACTCCAATTTTAGTTAAGGTTCTAGATTAATAAATCAATACAAAATATATCAATAATTATAGTCTTAATTTGTATTACTATTTGTATTTTTCACCTTTCTAAAAATATCAATAAATAGGATGAAATATAAGTTAGCTAGAAATAAACTGAGATGGCTGATATAGAGGCTGAAAATGGTTGTGAAAGACTGAGAAGGTGTCATAAACCTAAATCTTTCTTTCATTTAGTGAAAGGATAAGAGGGCCAAAAGTGGATGTTTTGTTGTCTAACACTATTATCCTTTCCTACCATTGTTATCCAAAATAATCATAGAGACATAAAACTTTCAAGGTAGTTACGTTACTCCTATGTGAGCATGCTTATGAAAAAATGAGTGTTGGTTATTGATGGAACTTGATGTGTATCTGATTTAGTCTTCAAACCCTAAACCTGCATCATGCTTAATAAAATGATATTTGAGTCACTTGAGAAAGAGGGGGGTTAGTGTGTAATATGTATAGAATGTGTAATCCACACCCCTTGTGTGGGCATGCTATCTACATACCAATACTCCCAAGAGGAATAAATCCATATATAGTTCTCTCATCTAGTGTGATTTGTACAATAGTGTGATGCAAATGAAAATGCCAAATTTATAGTGTTTGAGGTGGCTATGGAATGGTATGAGGATTTGAGTATGTTTACAACTATGTTGGGTGACAATATGCAAAGAATAGGGAAGTTTGCCTTAGTGTTTTGTTTTTATTCTTTCTTGCTTTGTAAGTTTGGTCACCTCCTTTGTAAATGAGCTTTGAGTGGGATTTTATAGGGAATAATTGGTCATAGGTTAGATGTATTCATGTTAGGCTAACCTAATTAAGGATAAAGACTAACTAAAAATGATTGTTGGGGCTTAAAGTACAAATGGACAAGAGGACCAAAAATGAGACACTTTGGTTCTTGGTGCTATATTCCAAATAGGGTGCTCATTTCCTACAATCTTGGGACTTGGGGAAATAGGATTGGCATAGGTAATAATGTCTGGTTAAGGTGGAATTAGGGTTTAGAAGGTTATAAATGATTGGAAATAAGTAAAAAGGTGTTTAGAAGGGTCGTAAGAGCATGTAAAAAAGACCTATAGATGGGGTGTCACAAGCTGCACTCAAACAACCAATTTGGACATTTTATATAACTAGATTTTCCCCCTCCTTTTATTTTAATGACACAACAAAGTGAAATACTAAGATAAATGAAAAATAGAAAGCGTACTTGAACTTACATACAAGGGTGAATCCCATAAATATGTGTGATGTTGAGTGTGCATAGAGAGAGCACAACATGGAGCATAATTCTTCAAGAGAAAATAAGGAGTAGATCAGTTCTTACTAGACATGTTATGTCTAAAATAGTAATGTACAAATGTTGGGTAAAAGAGAAAGGAAGAGACAGGAATTAATATACCTCATCAGGTACATTAACTAATATAAAACTTGTTGTGATGTTGAGTGATGTTGGGTATGTGTTATACCAAGTTTAATATCACAAACGGAGCTGAGTACTCAATTCCCTAAGGGTGGCTCAAGAATTCAAAGGTTGTCCCTTGGCTCCATCATCTCCCACTAAGTATGAAGATATGTGACCATATGTGTGTTAACTAATGTTTGGACTATGTGTCTAATCCCTCTGAGTAGGTGGATCAAGAATAAAAAGGCTAGCTATTCCTTTGGCTCCATCATTTCCCACTAAGTGTGAACTTGAAATAATAATAGTATGAATGTGTGTTTTATGAGATGGTTCATGAAGCCCATTAATTTTATATAATCTAACATTATATCATGGATAGCTGAATGTATACTAGGAATTAGGTCAATCTTGGCAACTCCTAAAGGTAAAGATTAGGCTTGTATGAAAACCACTCTAAAATTGAGAACTAGGCTTATATTAAAGACACTATGAAATTATGCCAACCTCCTATAGATGGAATCAGCCATACAATTAATAAGAATACCTAGGTATTGTAATGAACTAAAAGTAAAATAAGGTAGATTTTCCACCCACATTGCCCCTAATCATTGGTGTTTGTAACATGGATTTTGATTTGAAAGTTGTACCAACTAGCCAATCTAAAATTAGAGGTGAGCCATCATGTCATGCATGATGCCCCTTATAGCTAGATAATCTGAGTAAATCTATACTAAACTATAGCTGATAAAATTGTAATTAACCTTACCTTTTTATTAATTTCTAAAAATTGTAGGTTTTTGTCTATTTAGATAGGAGCACTAAAAGGAGGACACTTTACTGTCTAATGCTATAGTTCAAATATGACACTCTTGTCCTTTATTATTTCTGATGAATGTTCTATATTCATCATTATTTTTCTATACTACTATGCATGTTTTGAATTTTGATTGATGTTATGAGTGTTTTGAAAACTAATTTTTGATTGTTAGAGGGCTTTGATCTATGTGACAAAACCCTTATTTATTTCCCCCTCTTCTAAGGGTAAGAATGAAGACCCTAAAATGACTTTCCTAAGAAGAAAGAGCTTTGTAAGTGTGTTATGCTAAAAAATAAATGATATAGAAATGATGATCCAAAAGATGTCTCTAGATATAGCATAGTTTATATTAGAGATTGTTAGATCAATAGGGGTATGCCTAGATAGATGTAACAATGTAATAACATGTGCAATTTACTGAATTAAAACAAGAAATCTACTTAGTTTTTAAGGAGGGATGGAGCATGATGTCCATCATGACATCTAAGAAGGTAAGATAATGCATGATGTGGATCATGGTATTACGAAAAACTGAGACGCAAACAAGCACATAAGGTAAGAAGGAAGCATAAAAAAGAGGCCAAGGTGATAAACAAAGAAGTGACATGGGCACATGTCACTCAAATAAGAAAGTAATCATACAAGGCATGTTTAAATGCCCACATACACATACAATTACAAATAAGGAAGATTGGCACGAGGGCCATAAGCACATACAAGAGTACAAGTAAATGACATTATCAAATGTCGTAAGGCACACAGAAGTAACACAATAGAGAATAAGAAATTAAATCACATATAACTAGTTAAATAGAGAAAGGAACACATGTAAATATTGGAAATATTATCACATCTAAATAATCAAATCAAAAAGTGAAAGCATGCAGAATATGTAGTACAAAACTAGGTAAATGCTAAGAAATACACAAGTGCTATATACTAGTGAATGTCAATAGAATAATATATGTAAGTTAATAAGTAATGTACATCAACATGATAACTATAATGTGTGGTGTATGAATGACATAACCTATATGGTGTAGTCATGTATAAGATTCCCCTATTGGGTAGATATGTCAATGTATGTATCGAATGTAGAAGTAGGATTCCCCCTCAATGGGTAGAGTGAATAAATCAAGGATATAGGTATCACTACACACACTCAAATAAGATCAAATGAAGTGTGGTAATGTATATAAACCGACAAAAAATAGCATAGAGTAACAAAATATAAGTCTAGCATGGTAGTATAAATGTAAAGCATGTATAATGCACACATTTGAAAAGTTTTTAGCATTTTTGAGTTATTTTAATGTTTTTGTATTTTGACATGTTATATTTTTTTAATATTTTAAAATATTGTATGTAAAAGTAAGCAAACGACACTATGTACAAGTAAGTTGAGAAATAATGTACAAATAAGTAGAAAGAAACTATGTACAATAAAGAATGAGAAGAAACGATACTAATTGATGAGTTTCCTAAGAGACTCCCTATCATGGTGTCCTGTATCAAGGACAGGGATCATGCATGATCATGAAGCACAATGGAAGGGCTGAGATTGTGAATCTAAAATCTATGTATACTATAATTGATTTGAAATATATATAGTAGAAACTGATTATAGGGTCCCCCTATAGCTTTGAGAAATGGATGGAACTATGGGGCTCTTAGGGATCCATTTGGTAGTAAAAGAATCTCTCTAAAATTATTCTCTATGTGTAGAGCCATGAGGGCTCAATAATACTATCATGGGTGTGAACACTATAGATGGAAACTATCTAGAGTCCTAAAACTATTGCTAATGTAGTGATCACTCTAAGAGCGGGATCCATGGAAGTGTATGAACTCTTTATGCCAATGAGGAAGGCCTTGATTATGTCTAAATTTTAACTAGAGAATGAACTATAACTAGTAGAGAAGCTAAAATTAGTGATGGTAGAGTAGGAGATGACTCTACAATGGGGAGTGGTAACTCATATAAAACTCCACCAACTATAACAACTTGATTAGCATGAATGTATTTTATGCATTTATGAACTGTAGAAGGTAATGCATGAAGTTTCTAGATCTAGATTGGCAAAGAAACATGTTGAAGACTCCTACACTAAGAATAATAGTAAATGGTGTGGCCACATGTGTTGGACCAACCTGTATAGGAAGTCCAATGTCACCTAATGAACTATGTATGTGCCCACTAAATCCACTGATAATTGTGTCTATTGGGGTGATATCCTACTCTTAATATCCCAAATATTGAATTAATGTCATAGTGCACATGCTCCTACTAGATCCATTGTCTATGATAACACTATGAATGGGATGGTAATCAATGTAGGATCTTATAAAGAATGTATAGTAATCTGAATCATCATAAACTATCTCCTTCTCTAGAAACAAAATCAAAGGCCTAGTTGAAATTCTAGAATTATACACACCAATCATGTTTCTCAAAGGATGCTACTCAGATGAAGGTGCATAGTATGTAGCTAGTGGAGGGTGTGCATGATATGCATAATGAACACCTGATGTGTCCCCTATCTCCTATTTATAATGCTATGGGAAAGGATTTGAGAAAATTTTGAGAGCCTTGTCTTATGTCTCCTTTTCCTAATGAGGCTCAACTAGAGTGCCAAGCTCAATAAACTTGTTGTCTATCAAGAACTATACATTATGTCACAAATTGATGCATTTATTCATTATATGGATTGGTGCCTTGTGAAAATTTTATAATGTATTTTAATCAAATCCTTTTGGAAGAGGATTTATTGTATCAACTTCTTTAATAGGATGGAGAAATATTAATTGCATTACAATAGCCACTATAAGACTTTTGATGGAGATATTGATAGATTGGTAAATGCTCATCAAGGTGTTGATAAAACCACTCACTAAAGGGTATTCAAAGCTACATTAAATGTAGGTTGATTTTGATTTTTTCTATCATTAACC
>JARHVA010002327.1:540000-550000 GCA_037957365.1 Torreya grandis
AATATTAATATACGTAGTTATTATTGATACATTTTTTGCAAGATTTATAATAGAATAAGACACATAAGGATGAATTCAATAGACCCTCACATTTTTTTCCTTTGAATATTACATTTAAGGTGTTAAAAAATATATTAATTAGAAAAATATTGGAGGACATCTTGTAAGCCTATGTTTTAGAAGGCTAATTTCAAAAAAAGATAAACTTTGTAAATAAATTATCCAATTTATTATTGAAAGCTCTAACCACTCAAGTAATTATGGTAGATCATATTTATCAATTTATGCATATTACAGGGGTTGTGTTGATGGATATCTCACATTTATACTCCATGGAATTATATGATATTCTACACCTTCAAAAAATGTAATATTGATTAAGGTGAGTCCATTGGGGTTGAAATTAAAAGTATACTTTTATAGATCAATAACGGTGGATCATTCCAGTGCATTTTGAGAGCTATATATGACCAACTTAGATAAATTCACAATCAAAGAAATTATGTTCCATTTGTATTCTTTCAATTCATTTTTTATTTAGTTTATATGTTGAGAAGTTATCCATAAAATAAAGCAAGGCTTATTTTATTATTAAATAATTTTCATTGGCATATGTTTTTGATGATTAATTTTCCAACTCAACCTATCCCACCAATGCCACATCAATTTATCATGTGAATGATGAACCAAAAACCCAATTACACCTTTATAAGATATAATGACATGGTTTATTTCATGAAATTTATATTTATAACAATTTTAATAATGTTTTTTACTTAACATAACATTCAAAATTTGACTAGAGTACTCACATACATGTTATGTGGTCTAATTATCCAATAGAATATCATTTTAGAGTGGTAATGTTGACTTAGATATACAATTCAGCCATTGTAGGAGATTGATATGGTGGAACGCATATGCGATATACTTGAATACCTTTGAAAATGAAAACATTTTACTAAGGTGGAATTGTAAAGGAGTAAATAAGGGGTATGATTAAATGCCATCATCAAAGGGACATGACTTAGTCAAATGTCCATAAAAGTAAGAATGACATACTCAAATGTCCATCTATAAAATAATGACATGTTTAAATGTCAAATAAATAACACATAAGAACAAGGGCCATAAAAAAATTAGCATATTTAAATGCCCGAATAAGCATGATAATATCAAGGCAATACACTCAAGGAAGTACATAAAGGAAATCATAATAAATTCACATAAACATATCATATTATCCCATGGATCAAAATGTGTTATAAAAAAATGTCAAGGTCATAGAACATCAGTTACACTATGAAATATATAATCATGGAGGCATGTCTAAATATGTATAAGTTCAAACCTGATAATGAAAAATGATCCTCAACCATATAACCTATGAGTATCATCATAAAATAATTAAATGTTGCCAATATCCATATGACATGAGTAGGGGAAAGGTATAAAATCTAAACTATGAATGGGTTATGTACTTGTGTATTAATGTATCACAATCACATATAATCATGACACATATGTATGTAAGAGTAACTAATATGCCATCCATCAAAATGGAACTAACACACATATGCCAAGAAGCCAATAAAACATGAAGGTTTTGAAAGTGTTTTTATATTATTGAATATTCTTTTATTTTTTTATATTTTTAAAATATTTGAATACACTACCCTATGAACCCATCCCAATAATGGTCTTATGTATGTCCACACTCCAAACCTATAGCAAGGAATTTGCGGTACTAACAAGGTGAATGTTAGGTGAAATATCTATCAATGTAGTATTGGTGATGATCTAGTGCTAGGTGCAATATCTATCAATGTAGTAGTGCACTTGGATTATTGGTAGACTCATGGGATTGAGTAGCTAAACCATATTCCTCATTTGAAGAATCATTGTCTTCAACAACATTGCCATGTTGTTTAGGCTTGAATTTATTTTTTCCCACCTATTTTTTTGTTGTGTTTTCTTATTTTCTATTCCTAGTGATTTTTTGAAAGAGGGGTTCTTGCTTGATGAGCCCTATTGAAAATAATTGTACCAAAAATAATTCAAGTCATGTCATTTTTTTCCAAAAATTTGACATGCTTTAAGAGAATGTGAATTGTTCCCTTGTTGTTGTTTTTTTATTATACTTTGGAGATTGTTTTGGACCTTTCATGGGTTTATTCCCCTTTTGATTTGATGCAAGTGCATGCTTTCCATCTACTTCCTCTGAATTATGCATAGCTTCCTCTTGTTACAATAAATTTACCAACACCTCAAATGTTGGTTTTGTATTATGACATTAAAAGTGGTCACAAATATCCTATGTATAGGGGGTAGTGCTCTAAGGACTATAGGGACCAAAGAGTCATTTATCACTAGTTTTCCCAAAGATTGAAGTGAATCCCACAAATTTGTAACCCTTCTAAGGAATTCTTCTACCTTTTCATCTAATTTGAGTTTGAGAGTGTGTAATTAGATCTGAAGATGCCAGATTTGATTTTGATTCTTAGCTTCATATACTATTTTAAGCTTATCCCAAGCATATTTTATAGTTGTAACACTACATATATGAGGTTTCACCTCAACTAAAACTCCAAACATGATTATTAACTTAGCTTTTTTGTTAGCCTTGTTAAATTTTTGTTATTGATCAACATTTGTTACATGTATAACCTATGTGCCTATAGCTACTGAAAAATGTCTTCAAACTCAAGATGTGTTTGTAATTTTGTTTTCCATATTGCATAATTATCACTGTGAAGTAATTGTGTGTTTGGGAGCATAAAACGTGGTCCAAAAGTAGATATTTTTCAAGTTGCATATGACAAATTACAAGTGTGTTTTTAAGTAAGAATATAAAATGTGTGTTTGAAAAATGTAAAGAAAATACATACACAAATATGACAAATCACACACACACAATGGACATTGGAATCCACCAAAAATGCATCCAAAAAGGCAATGGAAAACTAAACATTGGTTTCAACTAAAAATGCATTTGATGAGAAAATGAGGTTATAATTTTTTTGTTCCATTTTTAAAATTTAAGGACTTCAATAGATAGAGAATTGAAAAATACACACTTTTGAAAAAATTTGAACTCAAATTCAAGTTATGAATCAAAATTTATAAGCATTTTGATTTCCCATAAAAAATGTGTCAAAAAAAAAAGAAAAACACTAAAAATTGACTTTTGAGGCCAAATAAAAAATAATATATTTTTTCAACCACTCGTTGGAACCAAAATTTCACCATTAATTTAGGAAAGCCAACTAAATTGAAAAATAATCTTCTGGGTTACTCTGGGATGCATGAAAATAAATTTTACTTCCTCTTTAAGTTAAAATACAACTAGTATGGTAAAAAATAATGATTTTTTAGAGTTGTAAAGAGAGAAAAGGAATATTATAGGTATTTGTCATCGAATAAGTGGCTAAAAAGCAATTTGAATTCCACCAAGAGATTAGAACACTGCCAAGGTTGATTTTAGTTATCTAAATACACTTATACACACCTTCAACACTGAATGGTGGGCCTAATTAAATATTCTAACATACTTTAAAGAAAGTGAAAGCTTTTAAAAAACTTTCAACACTAAAATATCCAACACCTAGCATTAGATAAGGTTGTAGTTCTCTCTCATTTTCTAGTGCCTCTTTTACTTCTACAAGTTCCAATGTAGAAACTTGGATTCATACTTTAGTTACACATAAATAAAATAGATCTAAAGTTGAATACTGGTGAGTTGGAGGAGATGGATTTGATGTTATAGAAGGAGGATCCATAAAGTTTTCTTAGGTGATAGAGATCAACCAATATAAAATGAAAGAGTAGTAGTATGTGTATATAATTACTAGATATAGGTATTCTAATGCCATTTAGTAAAAGTTAGACACCATTTAACCAAATGACAAGATGTTAAAGACATAGTAAATGCAAATGGTACACATAGATCTAGTTTTGTAATCCAGAGATCCATCGACTAATGATATGTAAGATAGAAAAGATATTTTGACCAATAGATATGCTAAGATCATTAAGCTTGTAGCTGATGGTCAATGTTTTATGGTCACTATAGGACTATTGATTTATCAAATTAGAGGAAGTCTATAATTAGAGATATTACATACCATCCTCAAGAAATTTGAAAGCCTCAATGAATTTTAGACTCTCCAAATAAAATATTCCAAATGAAGAATTATGTCAATGCCATAGAAATTGATCAATATGAATATTGTTGAAAACTATGTCGATGCCATACAAATGAAACCTAGATCTGTATATGGCTAAAAGGAAATAAATATTGCTAATCTTAAAAAAAATTATCAATATTTAATATGTATTCTAAATATGACAAAGTATATAAATTTTCTAAATATGGAAATATAATATATATAGATCTAAAATTTAGCCCAAATTTTAGTACAAATAAGGTTTATTAAAGCAAAAAAAAATTTCATGTTTGATAAATTTTTCTTCTTATAAAAATTGGCCAATTTTTTTGTAGTGTTTTAGCTTGGGATGACTAAAATTGGAGTAGCATGATGCATCTAAGGATCACATAAACTTCACTCTCAATCTCCACTAAATCTCTAATGCTTAAAAAAAAATCATCAAGAATTTATTACTCTGGTACCAAATGAGATCTAGAATGGAATTTAATTAGTTAAACTAATAAAATCACTACAAGAGGTGCTTATTTATATAATACTAAGTGAGATTAGTTCTCCTAATCTAGAGGAGATTATGACTCATAATAACTATTCACACATATAGGAAATACCCCATCTAACTAACCTAGGTCAAACATGATGTAATACCTTGAGACATTTATTATAATAGGCCAAGATTAAGTAATTATTCTAACTTGAGTATCATGATCAAAGAATTAAATGTTTCCAATGTCCATATGACATGAGTAGAGGTAAGGTCCAAAAACTAAACCATGAAAATATCATGTACTTGTGTGTGGATGTATCACACTCATATAAAATCATGACACACATGTATGTAGAAGTAACTAAAATGCCATCCATTAACATATAAATAACACAAATGTGTCAAGGAGCTAATAAAAGATGAAGGTGTTGAAAGTTTTTTTAGATTTTTTAATATTTTTGGATTTTTTGGGTATTTTTTGAATATTTGAATAGACTACCCCATGATTCCATCCAAATAATGGTCATATGTATCTCCCCACTCAAAACCTATAGCAAGGAATTTGTGGTACTACCAAGGTGAATGTCAAGTGTAATATTTATCAATGTAGTATTGGTGATGATCTATGTTTGTATAATAGTAATCTAAGTTTTTGAAGTATAAATAGATGTAATAAGGGTTTTTAGAACCCATAACTATGTTTTATGTGGTTTATGTGGTATAATAAAAGTTGAAATATTTTTAGGTGCTTTGGATGTTTGAATATGGTGCATAATAGAAGATGGGGATTCTGTTGAATCCACTATATGTCTATAATGTAATGGTCTCTCAAGTATTATCCAACTAATAAATGGGATTAATTATTTCTTACCCTTTTATATTTGATTAACCTTAGTAGGTTTGATGATTATATACATAGATATAATTGTTTCTTGTTTAATGGGATGCTCATATGGGATTTTGGGAACTATAATTACCCAATTGTCATGAATGTAGTTAACATACCCATGCACTATATAATGAACTAACTAAGTTATATGGGTCCAATTTATTCTAAACAACATATCATAGATTCCCATGGAAGGTAGAACTAAAAATTTAGTAACAACATGGGTGGGATCAACTTGTAAAGGTAGGTCAATCTCTCGAAGAAACTTCTAATAGATTCCATTGAATGCTCTAATCAATCTAGTAGAAGGATGAAAATCATGATGAGTATAAACTAGATTCATTATTAATGTCATGGTTAAAATTTTTCACTTGCACTGTTATAAATCATAACAATGTGTATAGGCTAGTGATCATGAAATTCCCAAATGAAAAAATAATTAAGATCAAAGTCATCATCCTTAATCATAGTGTCATCAAAAGTAATAAAAGGTATTTAAACCATAGGATCTATATGTCATGTACAAGTACTAATAATACCATATAATGTGTTTTCTTAATAATATGGAGGAGGATGTGCATTATAGGCCATTTACACTTCTAGTTTGTTCTTAAAATGGTCATGCAAAGTATTGTTAAATAGTTTGTATTTTTGATGATCACTAGGTTATGAACCTAATTCCTTGAGAGGGTCATCGAATGCAATATTATGGTCATAAATAATGTCTTGGATCTTATGATTCAAGGTAAAACATCTATTCATATAATGTCTTGGTCCTTAGTTATAATCATAATAAGTATTCACATCATATCCTTAAGGTAGAGGTCTATCCATATCAACCTATATAGGATGAGGGAGAGATATGAGATGACCCTCTATTCATAATGGGACTAATGAAGTAGGAAACTCATATAAAAATGTAAATAGTATCCTTGGTTTATTATATACTATAAAATCATTAGTTTGATATGAAAATGTGATCACTATGGTGGTTGTTTCCTTTTTAAACTTAGGAGGTTTTACCTTATAACTTGGTTTGATTGTAAACTTGGTAGTATATGTATATGTAGCTAGTGTTTTTGTTACATAATTGAACCTATTTAATGAAATAAGATTCATTTTATGGTTTGATACAATATGGCATAATTCATAAAAATATTTGAACTTATTTTAAAAAAATCACTCATAAAAAGGAGTGAGTAAACTTTTCCTAAATATATCCTGAAAATTCTTTTCTACCATAGGATTAGTCATTTTAGCCAACACTATATTGTACCTTAATACAAATTTATTTATAGGTTCATTTTTTCCTTTTGGTAATTTGATCATAAGAAACCTTTTTAGAAATATTAATGGAAAAATGTGTCATAATTTTATCTGCAAAAGATTTGAATGCTTTCATATATTGAAGAGGTAAATAATAAAACCACCTCAAAACATAGTCCTTGAGACATATTGGGAATCATTTGGTCAAAATTTTAAAATTGAAGTCATAATCAATGCATGCCATATATAGTGATCTAAAATTTTTCTCAAGATCACCCTTGCCATCATAAAATGTGAACTTAGGTGTAACAAAACTAGTTGGTAAAGGATGAAGAGATATCTCAAGTGCAAGAGGGTTATGTAACACATATTGGGAATTAATAGCATGAGGATACTTTAAATCATTTTGTTCAATGTTTTTAACCTTGTGTTATAAGGTATTTATAACTTGAAGGAGTGTTTAAACTATCGAGCCATTGGGATTTAGATTAGGAAGTTGAGTAGTCACCAAAGGGTATGTAATCATGCTTTTAATAGACATAGAAACTAGTATTTGAGTTGAAAATTTTGTTAACCCCATGTTAGATATAGTAATAGTAATTTTAGGAAACAAAGGTTGAAATACATATCATATGCCCCAATTAGAAGTATTAATTTGTAATGTATTTAGGTGTGTTGTTGTTAAATGAGGATGACCCATAGTTATAATAGTATGATCAATATATGCACATGTTTGGTCATCTATTATTTTTGTGTTCTTACTTTCTAAAATGGTTTTTATGATTTCATCAAGATATTTAGGGTTTCATTGAGTACGTTCATGAAATAATGAAATTTCTTACACTTTCTCATGATCTATTTTCCCATTCTCATTAGCTTCATTAGACTCATGGTTTTCATTAACATAATTTTCTTCTATGATAACCTCATCAGTATGTTTTTCATTATGAATATTTGTATCATCATGATCCATGGGATTAGGTTCATCAATGGTTTGGGATATCTTAGGTGGTGGGAGGGGACACTCATTGTGTGTACAATAGGGAAACCTCCTAATATAGGGATACACCTAGTTTTCATGAAAAATAATATAAGAAGGAAATGAAAAAGTACAAAAATCTAAAACACTAGTTCACTGAAAGCCCTAGGAATCAAAAATGTTTGAACTCTTATAAATTAGTGTCACCAAATGTTTAACCTAAAATTTAAAGATTGATTTTATCTAGGGTTAAAGCAGGTAGAGATATCCTAGGGTATAAGGGTGATAACCTATCTCTGTAACATGGGAATTTGCAGCTTACCTTAGATATAACATATTCTAAATTCATTAAACTGAGATAGGATAAAAATACTGAATACAACTATTCTAGATATGAAAATGAAAGATAAGTAATGTAATTATATGGATCTAATGATTACACACATTTGGATCTATAATAATAAAGAATAAAATTGGAAAAGGATTTTAAAATAGTCCCTAAATAATGGATTGATTATATCTAGAGTTATAGACACTAGCATTATCCTTGGACGTGTCAAAGCTATAGTCTGAACCTGACATAGGTGTCCTATATAGAATACCTACTAGAAAAGGATGTAAGAATTTAGATGATTCTAGGTTTATCTTCACCTTCACTCTGGTGCATTCATATCCAGGTCATGAATTATCACTCATAAAATTTTAAATCCCTTGTTATCCATCTTCATAATGACCTTGGGGAAAATGGGTTTAGTGGGCACATGGTGTCCATATAACCTCAAATAACCCTATATCAATGAGTTCTTCCTATAAATCCAATAATCTAAAAAGGGCCTCATATTTATGTAGTTCTCCCTAATGTGTGGGATTGTGTGTAAATCATGTAATTTTTTCAAAGCGAGTATAATAATGACCTAACCTATAACATGGAAGATATATCTATTAGCATTCTCCTTAAGTAATTCAAACCTACCTATGTGATGTCTTTATGAATGATATGGAAATAGGAGAAATTATGGATTTTTTTCTCGCTTGAGTGCTTTATTGAATGTTAATAATTTAACTTATGCCTTTTTTAGGTGATGCATGAACGAGGGTTGACATTTATTTTTATCAATCCATTTCAAGAAATAACTTACATTAAAGCATTTATGTTGATCATTAGATATATTTAATTTGAAAATTAGATGACTTTGATGCACTAAAACATGCATCATAATAGAAAACCTACATCACCATATGTCTTTATCTAATACACTAGTGTTCAAGGAATAAAAAAGTAGGTACATGCTTAGAACTTGCATAGGTAGTAGATAAGTAGGTTTTTAGCATTATGGGAAATATATAAGGTCTAGTTTATCAATAGAATATGGTCAGACCAAAAGATAGGCCAAAGGGCACACGATAGATCATATATGAGACTTTTGAAAGTGGTAAATGTCCAAAATTAAGATGAATAACTAAGGCCTAAGTTTTCCAAGTATACAAGATTAAGGTGACATGTAATCTATAAATATCATCTAAACTAATTGAATCATTAGAAAATATTATTAAAAATAAATTGCATGTCATTGAATTCATGGAGTATTTTTGGGATATTATTTAACTACAAGTAAATTAGAATTTGAATGGAAAAAGGTGTATATTGTAGATACCACCACATCCTATTAGGTAAAGGAAGCCAATCTCACAAAATTTAGGAATATCATATATGATACCAGTTTAAAAGTTTCAAAAATGTTTAGGATGAAGGATGGTGTTAAGAATACTTTTGATATAATCTGATAGTCCCATGATACTAGAAAAATGAAAATGGGGAAAATCCTAGATATTTGTGGGCTTGTCCATGAATCAATTTTTTTCCAAAATAAAAATCTCATATAGAATCCAATTATTTAAAAATAACCATTTTTTTCCCTTATTTTCAAGGTTTTTTTACATTGACCCAACCATGTATCAAGATAGGGTTGGTACCCGTTCACCTCGACCTATATTAAATATTAGGTGTTGCCATTAATCCCAGGAGGGGTTTCCACCCTAATACCCACATTCATAGATGAAAAGGAAAATATTGAATATTAGTTAAGGACTCCAAAAAGATAACTTATAGCTTTTTAAACCTATATTCTAATAAATTTAGAAATTTATATTTGCTACATCGAAACATGATACCTCAAGAGTTTCTAGTAATGTTACAATTATCCACTGTGAAT
>JARHVA010002327.1:555000-592500 GCA_037957365.1 Torreya grandis
ATAACAAAAATATATTAAAAATTGATATATAATTTATTTTTAGTTTCATATCCTTAATATGTTATTGTCACAGTAGAAACTTGCATCCCACACAAGGACTCTTGTGTCAATCCAAGTGTCCAGATTCATATCAAATATCTAGTATTCAAAAGTCATCTAATTTTTTAATATTTCAGATTTTGAAATCCTATGGGCCAACCCATTTATTTTATTTAACAATTTCATTATATATATATATATATTTTTTTTTATATAAATATAAATATAAGACTACTACTTATTCATAAAAAAATACCAAGCAATCATCTATTTGAGCTCACTTAATAAATAAGGAAACTAAATTAGAATTCCCTATTCTTACCTATTTTCATATTAGTCATAGGAGAAGTCATATTATAAGTCTTAAGAACTTAAATAAAAACCCATGATTAATATTTAGTAATATATAATAGATCATTGCATACCCTTGCATATATTATATTTCACCCTTGTGAACACATAATCCAATGCCTAAGGGATAAATATATATGTCTTGGGTCCTCCTTGGTTTATTGGATATGTAGGAAACACTCATTGATATAAGGAGTCCACTAAATAATTAATTAAAAGGTAAAAGTACCTAGTATAAATAGATAGGGTTTGATATATACACAATTATACAAATAATATGTGCATGATCCAAATATTTCAATAAAAAGGAAACAAAAAACCTAGAAAAGCACAATTTTTGGATCTAGAAAAGAGTTTGTATTTTGGGTGGGATAGAAATGTCCATAGGATGACACTAACATCTATAGAAGTGTTTAAAGTTTGATGTAAGTGTAAAATCAATAAAAATGGTGAAAAACCTAAATGAATGAAAAATGAAGCTGATTTTTAGAACCAAGATGAAGCTAGGAAATAATGAAAATCTAGAAAAAATAATAAATAAGATATTATTCTCTTAACCCTTAGTTGTATATTCATTATTATATTTAGTTCATGTGATTTAATGAATTTAATAACAATATTGTATTATACTACCTACATCTAAATTTTATATTGATGTATTCAAACATTTTATTTCTATAGTGTGTTTATGTGAAAGAGTCATTTTAAATAAAATATTATTGTCAATCTATCCTTTGAGTTGAATTGAACCAAACCCTATCATAATTTAGCATTTCTGCCTATTATTATTTATTTATTTTTATTTATCTTTTCAGATCCAAGTTTTTTTGTATGGGCATAGTTTAGGTGATTCTTGTTCTCTTTATTTCCCTAGACCTTGTATTTTTTATCCTAGTTATGTTTAGATTTACAACCCTTAAAATTCATACTCATGTTGAACACCCTAATATTTCTCACCCTTTGTATCATTTTTAAATATTCCTCATGATCAATACATTTCTTTGGAGGATATTATGGGTCAACAATTTTTTTATACATAGTATTCCTTTGTTTTAGATCCTTACAATAAAAATAATTAAAATGTAAATATTAATGATTATGGTGGAAATTATGGCATGATTCATTATTCACCTTGTGATTATGACTAAAATTCCACATATTACGAATATGATCTTGAAGATATTAATTCCCCTATGTATCCTACATTGTATATCTTTGAATCTAAGGATGAGGTTTTTTAAGAATCATCAAGTGTACCATTATTTAGGAAATTGTAAAAAATTGAATGTTGTAAAATTAACATGCATTAAAATATTATTCCAAATGTTTAAAATAACATCCTTTCGTGCATAGATAATTCCAAATATGAACCAACAATTGAATGTACATACTATTTTTCAATGAGAATCCTGTCACATATAATGAATGTTTATGTTATTATAAAAATATTAAAAATATTACTTGATTTTAATATTTTAGTTCTTATTTAGTTCATGCAAATTCAAATAGTGAAAATACTTACATATCTCTAGATCTCAATAATACACATGCATGCGCTACTTCTCTTCATATCCTTTTAGGTTGGGAAATGAAAATGCAAATATTATTTTAAATGTTGTAGATTAACATTGTTATATGATTATTCCAATTAAAGGTAAAAAAAAAAGACATATTTTCCAAAGGTTTCTTAATGAAACATTTTCCTAGGCCAAGTACCAATCATTCAACTCAAAATTCAAATTATAGTCATGCTAATGTTCAATTCATGTATGGTCATAGTGTATGTAGATTATAAAGTGTGTATAAATGGGAATTTTGTTTTTATAACATCAATAAAAACAATGAAGCTACAAATAATTAAATATTAGCACAAAAAATGAAGTGAGATTTGTAACTATGTTATAGCCAACACAAGAACAAGACCAAGTTTATAAATTGACAATGACTTCATTAGGAAGAATTTTAGCAACTTAGAATTTATATATAAGTGATTCAATGTATAAACACTTATGGACACCTATTAATTTAATTCAATGTCTCCTTCCTATTAAATGCATCACGAACTTATACACTTAACGAAATACCTACATATGATATAAAATACTCAGTACCTTAGTGAGTAAATCCAAAACATTCAGCAAATAGTTGTAGAAAGTAATATAGATTTAATATAAGAATAATAATACTAATATTTCATAATTAAGATCTATAAAACTCAAAAAAAACATGTAGTGGTCATAGAAAAAAAATATTTCCAAAAGGAACATAAAGCTTTCGAACACATTATACAGTTTACAAATAATAAGTGCATGAGATTCACATTATATTGGTAGGTAGCTTAAGGAGATTAATCAAGGGTAAAATATTACTAATTAATATTCTCAACATGTTTCAAAATTCATTCTTATATTCATATTAGGAACATCTTTCCTTTTTATAAGGTAGGGTTAGTTGTAAGGTACATATCAACACTTACTTGAACAATTATCTTATTAGTTTAGTCAACCCTAAAATGTTACACAAACATTATTAAAAGTCATTAATTTAATAATAATGAGTTAAAGGAAATCAATGTACTTATACAAGTTTTATAACTTATCTTTAATAATTAAGTGAATCAAACTTCCACTTAGGTCAATGTTCTTTAGACAAAACAAAACCTAATTGTTTAATATTATAAATTCTAAGATTTTATCTTTATTAAACTTAAATTAATACTTAATAATTCCATAAATAATTATTATAAATCACATAATTATCTCTTAATAATTCTTTTTCATTAAATGAAAATAGAAAACCCTGTTATCATTTCATAACCCAATTCCAAGTAAGAAGTAATGTTCCTTAAACACATCATGACTCATAGACATTAGAATATAAGGAATATTAAAGACTTAATCATTTAAAAAATTATTTTAAAAATTAGTTTTATTATATTTAACACATGCTCATGTTTATGAATATCAGTATTTGAATCTTGGTTATAATTGAAGAATCCAATAGTTCCAAGTGTTTAAGCATGTCTATCCTAAAACAGTCCTACTACCTCAAAAAATGATATTATTATTCCATAAAATATAATTTTATTCTAATAATCCTTATAGGATATTGAATCTAAATCATTTTTATGTTCTTTTAATTTAATCTCAAAAAATATTTTATTATCACTTATAACCCCTCATAGGTTAAGGTAAGTCTTATATTTTGTGATAGTTTAATTAAGACACAATCTTGTATTTGGAAATGATTTACTTAATAATAATAATATACATTTAGATATTTTTAGGTAATTTTAGAGTATTTATATAGACTTAAGGTTATCATTCCCCAATAGATTATGATAAATAAGATAAATTAATTTTCAAATGAATTAAATCATTAAACTTTATTCATAAAAGGTATGGATTTCCAAATTATTGTACACATGAACTAATATAAAGCTCACATAGTAACTCATCAATAAATATATTAATTTTAATTAAAATATTCTAACCAATAATGACTGTAACCAACTTAACTTAATACAAACAACATGAATAAGAAGACAATTAGTTTGCATAGTCTTATGAAATTTATCCATATATATATATATATATATATATATATATATATACATATTATAATATTACTAATTGAAATTTATTCCTTTATTCAAATTACATCAACATAATCCATGTAGGTATAATAATATAATCTTCAAATTAAATTATGACTTAAAATAAATCCTCAATCCATACAAGCTTTGACAATAAAATGTTCAATGTTTACAAGAGTGGAAAAACTTTATTACTAAAACTTTAATGAATCAATAAATATGCCAATCAACTTACCTAGTTGCATACATAAATAACAACACTAATGAATGGTCTGATAAATAAGATACCAACATCTCTTTTATACTTACAAAATATCTTAACTTTTCTAAGCATAACATTAAATTTCGTATAACATTAAATATAATCAATGAACTTAATTATACATTCATGAATCAATTCCTTTTATTATTAACTATCAAAATAACTAGACTATAAGAAGTACAACACAATCTTTCACACGTAATCCAAGGAGGTAAATGCCCACCTATGCAATCTGAATGATCTCATCCATAAGAGGTCATGTACCAACATATCCATCAGTTATATGTGATTCTGGAAAGATGAGATAAGTGAGTGAGTTATAGTGTCAAGTGAGTTTGACTTAACCAAACCAAATGATGGAAACATTCAAACAAGATTAATATTCATGGTTAATAACACTAACACCTTTACAGTTACTCTAACTATTGAATATTTTTTAGAGAATTACAATATTAAATATTAAGAATGAAATCCATGGTGTTGAATTAGAAATCCTCAATCCAAAATTAGGGTACAACACCCCAAATGAGTGCAATTATATTAGTATTAGTAACCCCGAATATAAATAATATTCCTTAAATATTTCCATCTAACTAAAATTAAATCATATGACTCAAATAATTTTTGAGAAATAAACTAAAATGAATACTTAAAACATCCTTATTGATATTACAACATTCTAATAACAACATCAAAACTCAATTCAGGTTCTCATGTAAGGATGCATATTCACATAGCTAGTGAAAATAAAGTCAACTAACCTTAATCATGAAAACAACATCAATGATCTTAAAGCTCCATACTAATATTCACCAACAAGGTCAAATGAAAAACATGATAAAAAATCTCAATGTCATTATCACTAACTTGTAATTATAATCATGGATGAAATCATTTATACAAATGTTTAAAGTCAAACCATAGTTAAAACTCATGATGTATGTAATCATCAAGATAATATTTAACTGAAGAAAAAAAACCATGTATATAATCCCCATCAAGTGACTAAAACAAACCTTCATCATAATTCAAAACCCATAATGACCAAATTAAATATCGTCACTATATGGCCAATAATAAAATAATATTTTAAGAAAATAACAAGAAGGTAATCAAACCCTACCTATAGCTCAATATTAAATTATATTTTTCCAAGGCCAGACCTAAAATAAATAATCTCATATTTATTTAAATAAAACAACCCAATCAAAATTGAAAGCATATATCTAGGGTTTGGAATAACAACCTTATTTTATTTGTTCAGAATCATGGCCTAACGGCCTTTTAAAAACAATAAAAACCTAGAATATAATGTGCACATCCATAGCCCTAAATGAATTTTACCAAAAATAATGATATTCCATAAAAAAAAATCAAACTTTCACAATATACAAACACATAAAACTATTATCTATAAGCCATGACCAAGCTCATCTGACTAAAACAAAATTATTTTTGTTAAAACAAAAATAACAACCCAGATTCAATGTCAAACCCTTCAAGGTTTTAATAATGTAAAATAATAATAATAATAATATAATGTAAAAATACATTTTTAAATCAAAACCCAATCAAACTAGCACAATTGGAATAGAAAGCCACTCAAAAAAATAAATGCATTACTTACTTGAAAAACTAGTCGAATAATGGAAAGGAAGATGAGTTTTACATATTTTTCCTTGCCTCCATGTGCTTCCATCCTTTTGGCATCATTAATTAAAAATACCATTTGACACCTTAAAATCATATCAAACCACCATAAAATCTACAAAGACTCCCACATGGCTGACAATTAAAAAGACTCACTATAATTTGTGCTCTGAGAAAAACTCATGCAACTAATTGTATTCCTGTTTCCCTTAACCACCATGCCCAAATATTGACAGAGTTTCCCCAAGTGCATAGATTCTAAATGAAAATTCAAATGAACATGGAATAACCCTAAAAGGGTTAGAAGTCTCTCAATGCCTTTGCATTGAATGATGAGTCAATGCCATTAAAACAAGGTCACTAACAAAATAAACACCTCAAAAAATATCATGACCATGGTGGTTCATGGACCGCATAACTTAGCCAAAGCCAAGATATGACTTGGTCACAGTAACCTTTGAATAAAAAAATTATCCTAAATAATAATGAATTCCAAGTAGTTAAATGAAAACAAGTGCCTTTAAACCATAACAATAGGTAATGCCATTCATATAAATATAATAGGAATATGACAAGTTATCCATGTCACTAAAGAGTCCAAACACAAAACAAGACTCCAATAATGAGTAAGATAATATCCTAAGACCAATGTAATGTCACAAGATAATAATTCAATTAGGTAAGATGAAAAGAAAAAGGAACAAGGATCTAAATCTATCAAGTCAAAAGTAAATGATAAAGAAATTATCAAATAAGTAGTTTAAAATGATTAATGATCAAATCAATTCCAATAACCAATAAGAATTCAAAAATATAAAACACACATATAAAAATGACTTAAAGCATTCATAAAAATCAAAGCTCATAATTATAATTTTAAGTTCTATATTTCATTTTGTTCATTTTCTCAAACTCACCTGACTATTCGGAGTCACATCCAACCTAGGTCATATCTAGTTACTAAAATCATAATAAACCATCAAAATTATTTATACCATATAATATTAATAAATTCAATAACAATATTAAATGTAATAAGATAACTGAATTAAATAATGAATTAGTAGTCATTAAGCATAAATATTTAATGTTGTAATGAAAATAATATAAAATAACTATCTAAACAATAGTCAGGAATAGATCAAACATATATCAAAATAGTAATCCAAACAATTGTCCTAAATAGTTCATAACTAAACCATAATAATAAATGAAATAAATTAAATCAAATAGGGTCATGACATACTCCCCGACCTAGAAGAGAGCCATCCCAATGATCAAGTTATTCACGGATAGTTTTGTTTGAAAAGACTTTCATCTTCCCAAATAACACTTATTTTAAACAAAGGATCACACTAAACAAAAATTTGGGAAATCTCATGATTTCATAATCTCACATTATGATGGTCTAAAACTTTCATTAGATCCTAATGTGTCTTTTCCTCTTCTAAAACCTAAAGATGAGTCCAATCCAAAAAACAATAAGGATTAGGTATATAGTTTATCAATAATTCAACATGAAAAACATCATGAATCCAATATAGAGAAGGAGGAAGGGCTAGTAAATAGGCAATAGGATTATTTTTTTCCAAAATTTCAAAGGGTCTTAGAAATTGAGAAGATAATTTTGATGTCTTTCCCAAGTTAATTGAATTTTTTTGTTTAAAAATATATAAAAACTTTATCACCAACTTCAAATTCATGTGGTGCAATTTTTAAATCAACATAATTCTTTCTCCTATCACAGACAACCTTTAGATTTTACCTTATGATTTCCATTTTCCTATCATATTCTTATAAAACATCAAGACCGGTAATTATTTTATTTTTTAAACTTTTCAAACCAAGCAGAGTCCTACACTTAAGTCCATATAAATAGTTAAAGAGATATTTTAATAACATGATGGTATGTGTTATTGTAATAAAAATCAACTAAGTGTAAATAATCTTCCCATTTAACCTGTTGTTCCATCACATACATTCTTAGCATGTCTTATACAACCTAATTTAGTATTTCTATTTGACCATATATTTATGTGTGATAAGATGAAATAAAATTCAATCTTGTACCAAAATTAGTAGCCAAAATTTTCCAAAACCTAGAATAAAATGTTTTATCTCTATTATAAATAATAACTTCAAGCATGCCATGTAGCCATATTATTTATTTCATAAATCATTCAACAAATACATATGCATCATTAATTATATTTTTAGCAATAAAATGACTAAATTTTTGTAAACTTATCTATTACAACCATAATAGTATCATGCTTTCTTTCCAAAGAAATCACAATCCACTTACCTCATGAAACATCATGAGGGTACTATTATCATAGTAAATATCACCCTTAAGGATGTTGTGTAATCTTGAATCATATAGGTGATAAAATGAAGACACCTCTAAGAGATGGGTGTATTGATCAATGATGTGAATATCTATATAGATCTATCTCCCTTGATGTTATCACCTTCAAGATGATACTAGACCTATTGCTTGTTAGGAAGAGGGGTAGAAATGATAAAAACTAACAAATAAAAGGTGATGCACCAAATTTAACACCTTCCCCTTTCCTATTATACACTAATAATATGAAATAAGACTGAAACATGAGTCTCTAAGCATTAGTATTTCAATATGAAGGTAAAAGTCAAGACACTAACAAAGAGGGGATGATCAAGAGGTCTTATAGGATACACTAATAAAGCAATATCCAGAATTATCTAATGCAATACCATATAACCTAATAAAAATACAAACAAACTTCAATAAGTTAAATAAATAGGAAAAATTAATGAGATATATGACACTACTACTAGCATTCATCAATTAACCATGAAGTATACACTAATTTTAGTATTGAGAAGGCTGAAAATCAATATCTATTCTCTTCAATAGGAAAAGTAAAAGTTTTTGTATGAGTAGGAATTTTACATATTCAAGTTGAGGATCCATATCAAGACTTATAATATAGTACATATATGAGAAATAAGAATCAAGAGGGAGAAGAGAGGTGTCTATAACCAATGATGCCTGCCAAGCATTCATAAAACTAGTTACAAATAAGAAAGCCTACCAAGAAATAGTCTTAAAAGATATTTTAGACATGTGTGTAGTTAGTTTGATTATGGGATCATCAAGGTGGAATAGGAGTGACACATGATACTTCTCTTTTGAAACTACCATTTCTTCAAATGAAAGTTACAAGTTGTCTCATTGACACAATGCTTATTTAACAAGCTTTGCATTTTGATGCACCATCTTGGTTATTCAACATTTCTTATTCAGCATTTATTCCATATTTTAAAAGTGAGAATTTAGACCATATATCCTCTAATTTTTATCCTTTTCTTTATATTTTTTTGCTAGTCAAATATTCAGAACTCACTTGATAAGAATATAAAAAAAGCCTTCATACCATACAGGCTTTAGATAGTCATGAGAGCAAAGAAGTAGTTATTATTTTTAATATATAACCTAAAAACATATATTATATGGAATTATATTCCCAAAATATTTTTTTGAGGATTTTATGATGCTTGAAGCTTTGAGATAGGTCTACAACATTAATTACTTGTACAAACAAAGAGGTGGTTTGCATCTAGGCCTATTCCATTAACTTTAAAGATGTATTAACACCATGAAATATCATTTAGAGTTTATTATTATTTATTTTATATATTTTTATATTCCTATGAGTGATATAAAAATGGTTTAATAGGCTTCATAAGTTTAGATACTATGGAATTAGCTAGATCCTATAGATAGAGACCATTTCTATACTCTTTTTACCTCACACATGGCAAACTAACTACTCCAACAGGTTATCAAGAGTATAATGTGTCTATTAAATATTATTTTAGGGTAACCAAGGGTGTTTGAGATCATTTTTAGGGAAAAATTAGTCATTGAGTCCTTTTAGACCTTTTGGGCTACTTGGGAGGTGTTGATCTTATTAATAATAATTCATAGAGTATATGGATCTAATAACGTCAAAGTGAATTTTTTTTGGATCACTCACCCCACTAAAAAATCCCAAAATACCATTCATAATCATAAACCTTATCTTATATAGTCTGAGTAAAATATTGAGCTCCTTGAGCTTATGCACTCATAGATTTGAACTCAATATGAGTTTTTTAGCAAAACAAGTCATTCTAATGTTTAATTTTAGTTTTAAAAGGCTCATATAAGTGTAATACATCCCTACATATGTATTTAATTATATTAATTATGGTTTTTAGTTCCCATTTGACCTTGGAACTTGATTAACTTAAGCCTAAGGTTTTAGGTTATTCCTCATGTTTTGACCCTAACCATTATTATTTTATGTTTTTTCAATCTTCCAAGGGTTCCAATCACCATAAAATTTATATATATGATCATTATTACCACAAAAAATATCAAAATCCTAAATAAATGAAAAAAATGCATGCTTTCCATGTATTTTTTAGGCATACATGTAGGTCTTCATTTAGACTTAACACCTTGCTATGTTAGTGCATGAGAATAGCTCTTACTTGAGTGATTTATTCTTCTTTGAACCTATACCAACTTATTCAACACTTAATCATGGATATAATACTCAAATTTACCCTCAAAACTCATGTTTATGAAATATTTTCTTTTCTCTACCCCCTTTCCTCATACAAACCTATTGGTGTGTATCTTAGGTTTCTGTCCCATTGAACTTGATTTTAAATTAGTGAGTATTAGGTCACCAATATGTCAGATGTTTTTTATTAACATTTTAGATCATATCAAACATTTTATAAAACAAATTTCCTTATGGGTTTCTTAAAATCATAAATTATATGTCTATATTAACCTCTTAGGTCCCCTATAGACCTAATGCACACCTACAACTATATTGAAACGCTCCCCTATTCACTTATAAGATTGTAGCTTTGTCCTCTACGATAAAATCTTATAAATACCTTATTAATATATTGGATTAAAATTTATTGTATTTATAATGATCATCTTGATATGGAATCTAAAAACATATTAAGAGTCTCATTGCTTGACTCAGGCCTATCATAGTCCATTTCATACACACTCCAATCACTAGAGTCAGGATCTTCAGAATGGATACTTGTAAATTTCCATTTATTGTGACCATGAATTATTAAATTTATTTTATTAATCTCAAAATTTATCCCACAAATATCACTAATTCCCCAAACCTCACTTGGGGTTTTGATATTATCAAAATGACCTTTTATGCTTACAAGGTTGTGTATATCTCATATTGAGGTCTACATGTCAGATTAACATAAGATGATTTATTTGGAGGTGGGAATAGGTTTTAGATAACTAATATAAAGAGTGAGAGATATTATTAGAGATTTATTAAAATATTTATTATTGTCTCCATTATGCACTTGGTTCATTCTTAGTCTTATAAAGCTTACTTCATGCTTGAGCAAATAACTCATTCTAGTTGAATACACCCTTGAGACCTTTATTGGCCAATGAATTTTTATTAACACCTTGGATATGTCTAAAGATAGTTTTATATTACTAAATACCCTATTGACAACTTGTCTCCATTATTTCCATGCTATAAATGTCTCACATTCTCATCAACTTGCCATTTCTCTTCATTCATAGACCTATAACCTAGAAGGAATACTATGCTTGTGAGGAGTTTTTAGGCCCTTTAGGCATTGAATATATTTTTTAGTGAAATTTAAGATCATTAAGGAGATATGGAGTTTATTTTAGAGATCACAGACATTATTTCAACTATTTGAAACTCTAAGATCATCAAAACCCCATTACTTCCAGCCTATAACTTACTTCAAAATGAATATTTACTGCTTTTTGACTTTCCAAATGTGACAAGTGATGGTTAATTATGATGTGGAATGGATATTAATATATTTTATAGGCTCACACAATCATCCATTTACATCCACAAACTTTTAATCTCACCTAGACAATAAAAAGTTGTATATGTGGGGTTTTAGGAGGGTTTAAAGATAACTAAACTTGTTGGTAATGGTTCGTAGAGATGGAGGATTTAAAAAATAAAATTATAAAATGTATTTAAATTTAATACTAATCCCATTATATACACAATATAATTTGACCCAACTCTCTCTCCTTTGTGTATTGTCTCAAAATCAGCTCACTTTTTGAGTTGTCAAGAAACTGATACAAAAATGGACAAGGTTTTTGCCTTTTCAAGGCTTGCCACTTATTTCCAAGCATGGATTTAGGTTTTTTGAGGTTGGATAACATTTTTAAGTATATTTACCACCTTTAATCCTACTTTAACTCTTTTTATATGCTCTAATTATTCATAATAACCTATATAACTCATCAAAACATCCTCTTCATGCAATAAAAGTTAATTGCTTGAACTAGTGCCATGTTATATCCCCACATGAGATGATCATAAAGTTCTCATTGATATGCCTGATGTATACGTAACACAAAATATTCTATCAACCTAAATTTCTCATGTTACAATATATTTTTAATGTGAAACATTGAGATAAAGAGATTTTATGAGGGAGTTATACATTAAATAAGGAATATTTTGACATATTGACAAGGGGTATGGGAAAGAGGGAAAAAATATGTTCTTCAACAAGTGTTTCATGACATAAAATACCCTCCTTGATTTTCAAACTAACTTTAAGTGAATGGGTTAGAGTCATGAGATGTCTAGATGAGTATAAAATGATTCTGACATTTACGATAACTTTTCCAAAATTACATTAAACTATGATAAACACCTTATAAAGGATCAAGTCATGAAAATTGGTTAATCGATTGAGGATAATGACTTCACATCTTGACTATACCACCTTAGAATACCCTTATCACTATTAGGAACAACACCACTCTTCACCATGACAAGATAAATTATGACCATGACGAAAACCTTCAAGGACTAATAAAGGATTCAAATGATTCTATATGGAAAGTTTTTAATGTTACTCTCCTATGGTAGACAAATTTGGATAATATGTACAATATTCCTTCTAGATGACAATGTTTAGATTTCACATTCTAACATAACAAACATTTTGACATAAAATAAAAAACTTCATGTTTTAAAATAGGTTAATAATATAGCTTTTTCAGCTCATGTATCATCTTCATGACACTAGGATGAGAAAAATGAGGTGCTTTATGCACTTATTCCAGTAAAATATTCCTTAATTAACTAGACTCAGGCACATAAATTTTGTTTTTATGTCTAATTAAACCATTAGAATCAATATAATATATTGAAAATCTCTTTTCTATAAGCTCATCTGCCAAATTTACACTCACATCTTGGCAAAACATATCAAAATGCTTATGTTTAAAAAAATTAGTTGTAAAATTATTATGTAAAATAAACAAGGAAACAAGATACATTCATGAATTGAGTACATTAGTAGCAAAATTATCATTACCTTTAACATATGAAATATTCATATCAAAATTACTCATAAATTACAACCATCTCCATTAATGAGTTTTCATATCATCTTGGGAAAATAAATATTCTAGGCTACAAAAATCAAACTTTACTTCTAAATTCTTACCCAACAAAAAGTTTTATCATTGTCTCAAAGCATGAACAATGGCATCAAATTATAGGTCATGCATGTTGTAATTATTATCATGATATTTTAGTATCCATGACTCATAAACCATAGCTAAACCATCTTGGGTTAGTATCCCACTGAAGCCTTCTTTGGATGAATCAACCTAGATTTAAAAATTACCATTAAAATCTTGTATGATAAGTAAAGGTGTTATAGTTATAAAGTATTTAATATCTTGAAAATATTTTTCATAATCATAAGTCCAAACAAACTTCTTACCCTTAAAATACAAGGAAGTTATTCAGTTAGCTAATTTATAAAAAAAAATCAATAAACCTTCTATAATAACCACCTAATCCCATAAAACTATGTACTTCATGTACATTTTTAGGATCAGATGACTCTTGGATAGCTTTCATATTTATTGAACCAATAAAAATGCTATCATTAAATATTATGTGACCTAAATAGTGAATATTATTTTGAAAGAAATCACATTTGGACAACTTACCAAATAATTTATGCTACCTCAGCCTTTGAAGCACTAAACACAAATGTTGTTCATGTCTAGCTACATTCTTAAAATATATTAGTATGTCATCAAGGAAAATTATAAAAAATACATCTATAAAATCCATAAATACACTATTTATTAAATTCATAAATACAAGAGGTTCATTATTCACACTAAAGGGCATTGCTGTAAACTCTTAATGTCCATACCAAGTTATAAAGGTGGTCATATGGATGTATTCATTCTTGATTCTCGACTGATGATATCCTAATCTCGAGTATATCTTATAAAATATAGTTTCATCCCGCATTTTATCAAACATATTATCTATCTATGTTAAAGGATAATGATTTTTTATAGTAACCTTGTTAAGCATATGATAGCCAACATACAATCATAAGGTTCTATCATTATTTTTCACAAAGGTCATAGTTGTACCTCAACGTGACACACTTGGTCTAATACTACCATTTTAGAGAAAATATTATAGTTGATCATTTATCTCCTATAAATATACTATATTTATATGATAAGGTGATTTAGATGAAGGGGATACCCATGGTATTAAATCAATAAAAAATTCAAAATCCCTCTTCAGACGTAAACTGGGTAATTTTTCTTGAAAAAAATCATAAAATAACTGCAAAATTTTCTATTTTTGGAGTGTTATTTATATCATAGGTTTTATTTTATGCATTTATATATCTTAAAATTTACATCCTTTATGCACTACTTTCTTTAATTATAAGGTTGATATCAACTTACATACTTTAGGTTTCAACAAACCTTTAATTATTACAAATTTTCCCATGTCATTACAATATTTAATTACTTTATTATGGAAATATATATTGGATTTATGTTTATAAAAATAATTCATGCTCATAATGACATCAAAAGAACAAAAAGGAGCTAAAAATAAATTAAATTGGGTTTAAAAATTGCCTAAGTCTAAGCTTATTGTTCAAGACACATATAAATCGACAACCTTTTACCTGTGCCAAGCTCAACATCCCAACAATCCTTCAATGTCAAAAGATTTATTTTACACTTATTCACTAAATTTATATTAATAAAAATATCCAATTCTCTTAAATCAAAACATTTTGAAACAAAATTTCATTTAATTTACCTTTGGATTCAATAGGGGTTGCTTGAAAAATTGAGTTTATATTATCCACAACTTTATAGACCCTATGGTTAGTTTATTGACCTGCTTTTATCTTGGGATAATCCTTAAAATAGTGAATATCATCACATTCCCAACATACTACTATCCTTTGAGGTGATATAGAATTGCATTTTCCCTAGTTTAAGTACATTTTGACTACTTTGGATCTAATTTCTCTTAAAATTTGTAAAATTAAAAGAATTTTGATTATTAAAGTATTTATTATATGCTTAATATTTATTGAAACCACTCATTATCCTAGTAAATCTATGATTTTGATCATTTTTTTTGGAATTCTTAGGTGAAGGGGACATATTTTTGTTCCTAGACTATTGTCTATTGAATTTAAAATCTTTACTCAACTTTTGATAAGCTTTATCTTTATCTCCTTCCCTATGAATAAATTCAAAAACAACAGTTAGAATTTAGGATTAGTCATGTTGACATCATGCATAAATATCTCCTCCAACCCTAGATTGAAGTTGGTAACTTTAGTCTCTTATTCATGCATGTAGTTAACATTATGTAATAGGTTTATCAATTTATTTTCATACTTAGTTACATACATATTCTCTTGTTTTAACAACTAAAAAATAGTTATTTTATGTTCCTTAAATTTTGATCTAAAATACCACTTCTTAAACATACTTTCAAAAGTAGGCCAGTTAAAAGTCAAGGGTTGATAACCCTCTAAGGCATAGAGATGGTTATATTGAAGAGATATATATTCTACTGAAAAATAAGTAACCACTCTTTCTTTCACATTGGAGGACATATTATGTAGATTAAAATATTTATGTAGGTGAAACAACCATGCATTAGTTGTATAACTTGACTCCTAACTTAAAAAGGTTAGTGGTGGTAATTTTTTAGTTCCTTGATGGTAGGATAAACAACATTCATAGGGTTATCTTGAAGCTTCTACTTACCAACTTGACCTTATTCCCTAATAGGTAGTTATTTAGGTGTAACACACTCTAAGTTATTCAATCTAGGTTCTTAGGTGTCCAAATTATTTTGTATGGAATTCAAGGTATTAAGTATCCAATTTAAAACTACATCCTAGTTAGCATTAGGGTTATGTTCATCATGTTTAGTTATTATACTATTTATTACAACATTTGTAAGAGGAAGTGCCTCTATTTCAATAATATTGGCTCTATGATCTCTACCTATACTAGGGTAACATTCCTTGAGTTTTTTTTTCCATTTTAGATCTTGGTGTCACCATCCTCAGGTGAAACAAATAACAAATCAATAAGACAAACAAAAAGAAATAATTCCCCAAAGTTCCCTAGAGTAGTATAACTATTATATGATACCAATATGTAATAACTAGAACAAAGTTTTCCATAACATAAAGAATAAATAACTATGGTGCAAATACTTAATTAGAGTTTAGCACCAAAACTAAAGTGAGATCAATCATTGTGCCATATCCAACATAGTAATAGACCGAGTCCATAAATTAGCAATGACTTTAATAGGAAGGGTTTTAACCACTTAGTATTTAGATAGAAGTGAGTTAGTGTATAAAAAATATGCACACCTATTCATGTACTTCAATGTGGCCTTTCTAGTAAAGCTATCATTAAATTATAGACTTACATGAGTTCTTACATATGCTATAAAACAATAGGTACCTCAGCGGGTAAATAAAAAAATTTCAATAAATAGATGTAGGAAGAAAGACAGACTCAATAGAATAATCATCATACTAATTTTTCATAATCAATAACTCTCAAATTCATAAGCAACATGTAGCAATCATGGAAAAGGACCATTTCCAAAAACATTTCAAAGCTTTAGAACACATATGAAGTTTAGAAACAAGAAAGGGATGAGATTTCCATACTATTTACAGGTAGATTAAGGAGGTTAATCAAGGGTATAAGTGTAATGATTAATATTCTTGATATGTTTCAACAATCATGCTTATATTCTTCTTACAAACATTTTTCCTTTTTACAAGATGATGTTAGTCTCAATCTAAAAGTCAACACTATCTCATTCATTGATCTTATTAGTTTAGTCAACCCTAAAATTTTACACAAACATTATTAATCATCACTATTTTAATACTCATGAGCTGAGGAAAATAAATGTACTTAAAGAAGGTTTAACACTTATCTTTAATAATTAAACGAATCAAGCTTCCACATAGGTCAACATTATTTAGACCAAATAAAACCTAATAGTTTAATATTATAAGTTATAAGATTTTATCTTTCTTAAATTTCAAGGAATACTTATTGATTCTAGAAACAATGATTATAATTCACGTCATTGTCTCTTAAAAATTATTTGTCATTTAATGAAAATAGGAAACCTTGTTATCATTCCATAAGCCAATTCCATGTAAGAAGTAGATGTTCCTCAAACACATCATGCCTCATATCCATTGGAAGATAGGACTCTTAAAATCTTAATAATTTACAAACTTATTTTCAAAATTATTTTTACGATCCTTAACACATGCTTAACTTTTTGAATATCGTTAATTTAATCTTAGCTATAATTGAATAATCCAATAGTTTTAAGTGTTTACACAAGGTTGTCCCAAAACAATCCCATCACTTCAAACAATGATAATATTGGTTCCATCAAAGATAATTATCTCCTAATAATCATTAGAAGATAATTAATACTAATCAATTTTTAAGTTCTTTTAATTTAGTATTTAACAAGATTTTATTATCACTTACAATCGTTTATAGGTTAATGCAAGTCTTATACTTTGTGAAAGTATAATTAATACATCATCTTATATTAGAAAATGATTGAATTCTTAACAATAATATATATTTGGATATTTCAAGGTAATTTTAACATCTTTATATAAACATAAGGTTATCATGTTATAAAGGATTATGATAAGGAAAATAGATAATTTTACACATGAAGTAATTCATTACACTTTATTCATAGAAGGTATAAATTTACAATTTCTTGTACACATGAACAAATAAAAATCTCACATAGTAACTAACGAGTAAATATATTAAATTAACTTAAAAGATACTAACCAATCATTACTATAACCAGCTTAACCTAATGTCATCTACAAGAATAGTAATATTATTAGTTTGCATAGTCTTATGAACTTTATCAATACATATACATATAATAATATTATTGATTGATCTTGATTTATTTATTCAAGTTACATCAACATATCCATGTAGGTATAATAATATAAGGTACAAATGAAATTATGCATTCACCTGAATCCACAATCCATACAAGCTTTGACAATAAAATGTTCAACAATAATTCATAGTCTTACAATAGTGTAAAAATATAATTACTAACACTTTAATGAATTAATGAATATGCCATTCAACTTACCTAACTGCATACATAAATGACAACACCATTGAATGCTATGATAACTAAAATATCAACCACACTTTTATATTTACCAAACAACTTAGCTTATCTAAGCGTGACATTACATTGCATATCATATTAAATATAATCAATGAAGTATTCATACATCCATTAATTAATTATTCTTATAATCAACTATCAAAATAACTAAATTATAATAAGTACAATAAAAAATATTACGCATGCAATCCAATGAAGTAGATTCCCACCTATGCAATCCCAATGACCCAACCATAACTATCCATAGACCACCAAATCATAAGTTGTGTGCCATTATGTATGGAAAAGATAAGTGAGTAAGGTAAAATGTCAATTGAGATTGACTTAACAAAACCAAATGATGAAAACATTTAAAAGACTATTTACATTCATAATTAATAACACTAACACCTTTTTAGTTATTCTAATTATTGAATCTCATATAGATCATTCTAATATTGAATATGGAGTGAAATTTGGCATTTTACCTTCAAGATTAAATCCAATGTTAGGGTACAAAACCCAAGATAAATACAGTTATATTGCTACTAGTGAGCCTAAATGTGACCAACATTCCTTAAATATTTCCATCTAAGTGAAATGAACTTAAATGACTTAAGTAATTTATACAAACAAACAAAAATGAATACTAAAAACATCCTTATAAAACCCTCATGAAAAATTTATAAAATTTATAATAGTTTGATAATGACAACAAAACTCAACTCATGTTCTCATGCAAGGCAACATATTCAATCAACTAGTGAAAATAAAGTCAACTACATTTCAAGAAAACAACATATGTGACCTTAAAGTGATAGATTAATATTGGCCAATAGGGTAAAATGAAAAACATGATAATAATATCCCAATGTCATGATCATTAAATGGAAATGATAATCATAACTGAAATCATTCATACAAATGTTTAAATTCAAACCATATTGAAAGCTCATGATATGTGTAATCATCAAGATAATCTATAACTTGAAGTCAAAAAATCATTCATATAATCGACATGAAGTGATTAATGTAATATTTCATCATAATTAAAAACCCATAATGACCAAATCAAATACCCTAGTTATATGGATAATAATAAAACACATCAAAATAATAATAAGAGAATATTTTAAGCAGATATGTAAATAGTACTCAAACCCCACCTTTAGCTCAATATTTCATTATATTCTTCTAGGGATATAGCTTAAAATACATAATGTCATGTTTATTTAAATAAAACAACCCAAAAAAACTCAAAGTATATATATATATATAGGTTTCAAAATAACAACCTTATTTTAGTTTTTCATAACCATGGCATAACGACCTTTCAATAACAAAATAGAACCCAAAATATAATGTGCACAACCATAGCCCTAAATGTATTTTTTCCAACAACAATGATATTCCATAAGATAAATTAAACTTTCATAGTATAAACAAAGAAAAAACTATTATATATAAGCCACGACCAAGGTCATATGGCTTAACTCAAAAATATTTTTTGTTAAAACAATAACAATAACCCAAATTTAAGCTCAAAACCTTTAGGATTTTAATCATGAAAGCATGCCACATGCATATAATGACTTCATTTAAAAAAAATGAAAAACAAGACCATACTAGAGAAATTTAACTATAAATCCAACCATAAATTAAAATGCATTACTTACTTGAAAAACTAGTTAAAGAATGCAAAGGATGATGAGTTTTACTTATTCTTCCTTGCCTCCACGAGATTTTAGCCTATTCCCATGATAAATTCAAAAGAACAATTGGCCTATTAAAATGAACTAGAACCTCTAAAAAATCCATAAAAAATCTTATATGACTAGAAAGATAAAAGACTCACTAAATTACAAGCTTCAAGAAAAACTTGTATGTAATGGGAAATGTAGAAGATCTATAAATCAATCCTAGTTCCAAGAAGATACATCCTACTTACACTTTTGTTTTGGGATACATTATATAGTCAGGGTCATGACCCATATGGATCCACTCGACTTATCCAAGGGATCTCTTACCACAATAATATCACTAGGGAGGGTTCCAAAGCCTCTAGTCAAGAAAAACTACATATTAACCCTAACTAGGTCTTATGTTATCATATTCACTATACTAATAAGAAGTAAAGTAAAATTTTAATCTATATCTCACCAAATATTATGGCAGAATATGGGGTTAGTGAATAATAAAATTGAACATGTATAAGAGAATCTTATTTAAGATATTTATAGGTAAAACCCTAATGCATGAAGAGAGTAATAAATTCAAAATCCATTAGTTATGCTACTTTTATCTATTAAAGAGAGGATTAAAGTTAGAGATAATTAATTTGAAGATGAACCCATCAAGACTCAATCTCTCCCTTAACCAAAAATGCTTCAAAAGATGTTTCTGTGGTTTGTAAGGATCACTAAAAAAGGCTAAAAAATCCAAGACTTCTCCACAAGACAAGATTATTATCCAAGTATAAACTCTAAGCTAAGGATACTTAAGTACAATGGTGGAAGAGCAAATGGTAAAAAAGTGTAAATTAATAATTAACTTTTGTTGTCTCTCTAAGAATGTCAAAATATATGTGTTTATATAGGTAGATCCAATCCTTAACCCTTCCAACATTTTCAACTAACAAGGTTGACCCAGTTGACCTAGTATTGAAATTAAAAAAAACTAACTATATAATGAAATATTTTGGTCATGGCCAACTTAGTCTTAATAAGCTATTGTAAATAACAATACAGAGTCAATTGTGGCTGACATAGTCATGTAAACTCCCAAAAATGGGTTTAGGTTAGGGAAAGAGCTAATGAGGATAGTAAATAACTAGAGGAAGGTACAAAATGAGAGGAAAATATTAGGGTAATGTTTTTAAGAGCTGCTTAGATTGACAACAAGTGTAAATAAGGGTTAATAATCCTATGAAGCACCAATGGTCTACCCTCCCATTTTTTGGTTTACCCCTTAAGGCATGTACATAGAGAGATTGAGACTCAATGGGTTCTTGTAAGATAGAAATCATCAATAATTGATAAAGATTGAAAATATTATGTGTATAAATATACCCCACTTGAATGTCATCACATGTCACTCAGGTGTAATAGGGGATGGTGTATCGAGAAAGAAACATAGTAACACACAACACTAAATCTAAAAAAAATATTTTAGTATTTTAAATCATAAAATAACTAAAAAAATGATTGAAAGGGAAATAACTAAAAATTAAATGTAATTTATAAGTTGAAACACCTTTATTATTAGATATTTGTCTACTATGTTTGTAATTTTGATCATGGAGGGCACAAAAACTACAATCAACAAACCCAAGGATATAAAATTAAAGACCAAAAATAAATAAATACATGAAATCCAAGATAATTGGCTCCATGTGGATGAGATATACTTGGAAATTTAGAAATATAGGGTGATAAGTGTTATGTTAGACCAAATGACCAAGTCAGAATTTAGAGTAAATCAGGTAACTAAAGAGCCAAGGCTCCTAAACACCAAAAAACACCAAAAAGTAAACCTTAAGTAAGAAAGACAAACTCGCCAAGTCAAACCAAGGATACATGTCAGAAAGGATGGTAATCAAATATCAATGTGAAATCAGTAAAATTCTCTACTTAAACAAATATGGGCAAGGAAAAATGGTTAAACAACAATGATGGGTGAGCAGTAACAATCCTTAATCATTAATGGAAAAAGGTGCATAAAAGGGGTAACAACATTAATGAACAAGAATTAACAAGCCAACCTCACTCAAAAATGGAAAAGTACATGAAAGTAGAAATGGGCTAAGGTTCCCACAAAAAGGGTAGTAAAACACTAAAAAATAGTAAAAAGTAAGGAAGGTCTATCTATAAATGTAGAGCCGTCACGTAACTAAATTAATCCATAGTTTCTCAAAAAAAATTGTTTTCCTGTAACAATAGATAAAATTGAAACAAAGTAGGGCAAGCATTTTTTTAGAATGTGAAGAATAAGGAAATAGAGAAGAAGGGAAAATAAATTTATAATCAAAGGTACCTATCAAAGGGGAAATGAAATGGGTGGAGGGGATAATGAAGTAAAAACCAAGGTAGAGGAAATATTTATCAAAGTCAAGACACTCAAATTAGGTCTATCAAAACAAGAGGACTTTCAACGTTAAGGAATATGAATAAATTCTCCTAGCCACACAATTATTATGTCAAAAATGAAGTATATAGATCATCCCATGAAGGCTATATGCATGAAAATTATAATAGACCTACCTTCAAATAACATGTTCCCCATTCCTTAAGAACCTTTATAGATTCGTCAATCTGCTATAAAGATTGGGCACTTGCATGAGAAAGTGGGTATCAATATAGAGTTTTTTTGAATTCTCCTATTCCAATATACTGATGTACCACACCCTAATGGACCTTGACTCTAGTGTGAATCCAATTGTAGAGTTTAATATTTTATTAGAGATAGGACATGTGTTTATAATCACATCTTCTGGTGTGATTTTAAATTTTTAGATTTGTATGTTTCCTTTTATATATCATTACCTTTTGTTTTGAGTGATTTTTATTTTAACCTTTTTGATGTATTTTTCTATTCCTCCTCAATATGGATTCAGAGAACCAAGCATGGGTGTTAAATATGACTTTCATTTGAATACTTGGGACTTAGTTAATAAGATAGATAACTAGAGAGCATGGTGTCTAAGAGTCTCATAAATTTAAGTGAAATAAAATTGCAATATTAACTTTGACCCTATTTTATCCAATTTGGAGTGAAAGGAAAGGATATTAAGAGGAATGAAACATAAAACAATTTGAATTACTTCAAATCACAAAAAAAAGTGATAAAGGGGAGAAAAATGGATAAAATGATAGAAAAGTGTGATTATTTATCATAGAAATGAGGTAAATGTAGGAAAATATTATAATATAGTTTGTTGTGAAAATGTCATCTATCAAAGGAAGAAAAAGCTAAAGCTAAGAACAAGGATCCAAAACTGGTAACCATTGAAAAACATATTATAGATAATGAGTGAAGAGATGGTGGTTTTATGAGGAAGGCTAGGTCTTATCCATGGTTTTTCAATGTAACTCATAAAAGAGGAACCAAAGGGATGTCAAAAAGTATTAGAGAGAAAATAAGAAAAATATGGTATTTGTCAGGAAGTTTAGGTCCTATCCATCTTACACTACAACTCACAAGATATAAACCCAAGGGATGAAAAAAAGAGTTAGAAAGTGAGAAAATAATGAGGACAAAAGGAAATCATGAGGAAGATTGGGTCCTATCAATGGTTTTATATTGTAACTCATGAAAAAAAGGGAAACTAGAAGATGAAAAGGAAGGAGTAAGGTTTGTGGAGAGAAAGAACTACTATATATGGTGAGATCCATATAAGTATCCTATAAAAAGTGTTAGATAGATAGCATATAGATAGTATGAAAAAGAAGGGAAATATCCTAAACTAATGTGTATATTAATGATGAGCATGTGAGAGACAAATCTATGTTTTGGAAAGTTTCTTTGATTTGAATTAGTTTGGTACCATTCCATGTAGAATAAGAGTGGGCATCATAAGATGCCCTAAAGGGTAAGTGGATGTAAGGATGGGCATCATAAGATTCCATAGAGTCTGAAATGATATGAGGGTGGGAATTACAAGATTCCCTACAGGCAAGAGTAATGTGTGGATGGGCATCACAAGAATCCCCAAAGGCTAAAAAGAGGGAAAAAATACAAGAAGAAAAGAGCACCCCATATAATGTCTAAGTAGATTTAGGTTTTCTAAAAATATTTTAATAGGGAATTTAATGATGCTTGAGGATAGAAACAAAATATAGGAAAGAATAAAGAGAAAGCAAGGACATAGAACTAAGTTAGCAAGATAGAGAACTAAATCAACTAGATAGAAGAACAAATGCCTCAATATGAGTACAAAGGGATAGAAAGGAGTATTGTGTCGAATAGGTTGACATAGTAATACAAATAAGGAGAAAGATAGTCTAATATGGATACAAAGTCAACAAGGTTTACTTAATACTGTAACCTAATTGGCATAAAGGAGTACTAGGTTGACCAAGTCAACTTAACATTATATATAGGGAAAATGATGTTTTATAAGACATTATGTTGGATAGAATGATAGTGTGATTAAATAGGGAATTTGTTTACAATGAAATTAGAAAGAGAAAAACTAGAAGTAAACACACAGGTAATTGGATCAATGATAATGATCCAATTACAACACACAACACAAAACCTTAAACCAATGCTAGTTAATGCAAGTTTTATCAATACAACACACAATGATTAGAGAGAAAATAGTCAACTAAAAATAAAATGATAACTAAGTGTTCATATTAAGTGTTGTTAGATTATTATAATGTGTTATTTTAAGCATGATAGGGAAGTTGGCTGAAATTAGGCAACTAAAATAGGATGTTTAGGTTGAAAGGGATTTATGTTGGTAATGGTACTATCTTGTTAATGGGGCCTACCCCTTCACTTCAAAATCCCATAGTGATAAGGGTGTAGGTAAATTTTTAAATATATACCATTAACCTCATGTTTATACTTGTCCAAAAAACCAAGTTAGCTTCCCCCTAGGTGATGAAATCCTAGTTAGGCCTTGGGAAGACAAATGTTAAATGTGTTTTGAATATTGTGTGATTTGGTACTATGTGAAAAAAGAGTATAATAGTAAAACTAAATGGTAATTTTAAAACCCACCTAATCAAACTATGTGAGTTACTCTAAGCATGCAAATAGCTAAAAATGAAAGTATGAATTAATTACTAGCATATATTTTTTAATTCCCAAATTAAGAATGGTAAAAAGTTAGTTCAGATGACACTATATGTAAATAGTACATAAAAAATTTAGTTAGGTCACTACTATTATGTATAAGCAAGAATATTTAAGAACTAAGTTGATGAGGTCAACTTAGTCTTGTAGATAGAAGATAGGCTACAAAATAAATTCAACTAGGTTGACTAAATTTGTTGTAGGATTGTAGTTTTGAAGGATGCAAACTCGTACAAAATAGAACTATAATAAAGAACTAAATTTAAATAAAGAGAAAGAGATAAACCTTGGTGAGTTGGACAATGATTAGGATTACAAATTTTATGCTATAGTGCCTTGAATGTTTCTTGTAAGTTCCTCAAACTAAATCAACCTAGTCAACCTAGTTCTATGAAAATTTATTTTTTGAAGCCTAATAAGATGACTAAGTCAACCTGCACAACTTATTTTTTTGTTGTAGATGTTGACTAGAAGACTATGTTGACCTACATGACTTAGGTTGTAATCTAGATACTGATTGGAAGACTAAGTTAACCTGCATCACTTAGTTTATTGTTTTAGATGTTATCTAGAAGACTAAGTTGACATGGTCAACATAATTTATTATCTATAACTAAATAAGAATATTGTGTCAACCTATCTGATCAAGTAAACTATATCTGATGAAGACTTGAACATAAAGAACAAAGTCATTTTGATATAATTGTGTGTTAAACCTTTGCACATATGTCATAGCTATACTAACTTGGTCGACCTAGTATCATAAATATATAAAAATAATAAATTGATAGAAATTAAAAGTGTGAAATAAAAATTGAAAGATTTAGGTTCATGTTAGGTTGACCAAAATATATGTATTAATAAATGTAGTAGATCTACAAATCAATCCTATCTTGGAGAAGATAGATCCTACTTACACTTCTAATTGGGGATACATTAGATAATTGGGGTCATGAACAATATAGATATAATTGACATATAAAAGGGATATCCTACCAGATTAATATCACTAATGAGGGTTCCAAAGCCTCCAATTGATCAAAACTATACAATAAACCTAACTAGGTCCTATGTTTTCATATTCACAATACTAATAACAAGTAAAGCAAAAGTATAATCTAGTGCTCACCAAATATTATGACACACTATGGGGTTAGTAAAAAATAAAATTAGACATGCAAAAGATAATCCTATTTATTTTATGCATGGGTAAAACCCTAATGCATGGAGAGAGAAATGCATTGAAAATATGTTAATTATGTTACTTCTATCTACTAAAGAGAGGAGCAAAGTTAGAGATACTTACCTAGACAATGAACCTATCAAGGCTCAATCTCTCCCTTGGACAAAGGTTCTTCAAAAGAAGTTTTTATGGTTTGTAAGGATCACTAATAAAGGCCAAATCATCAAACACTTTTCCACAAGATAAGATTCTTCTCCAAGTATAAACCCTAAGTTAAGACTCTTCTTGTAGAATGGTATAAGAGTAAATTATAAAGAAGCACAAATGAATAATTAACTCTTTCTATCTCTCTAAAAATGGTGAAATGGATGTGTTTATATAGGCAGATCTAACCGTAAACCCTTCTAAAAGTTTTGGCCAACAAGGTTAACCTGGTTAACCTAGTATTAAGATTTATAATAAACTAACTATATAATTAACTATGTCAGCCATGTCCAATTTAATTCTTATTATGTTATTTTAAATAACAATACAAGGTTGATGTGGTGGATATAGTCATGCAAACTATGAAAAAGGGTTTTAGTTTAGGAAAAGGCTTAATGAAAATTTTAAATAACTAGATGAGGGTGTAAAATGGGAGGCAAAGCTTAGGGGAATGCTTTTACGGTCTAGTTGGATTGATAAACAGTGGCAATAATGGATAACAATCCTCTAAAACACTAATGGTGTGCCCACCCCTTTTCTAATGTATCCCTTAAGGTATGCACTTAGAGAGATTAAGACTCAATGGGTTACCACAAGATAGAAATCATTAGTAATTGATAAAGTATTAAAATATTATGTGTATACAAAACTCATAAAACTAACTACATTCCTATTTTCCTTGGCCACCATGCCCAAATTTACATATAGTTTCTCCAATTACAAAGATTCCAAATGACAAGCCAAGTGAACATGCAAGAATATAAAAGGGTTAAAAGTCTCTTGACACCTTTGCATATAATCATGACCTAATGCCACAACAATAAATTCAAATAAAAAAACAAACACCTTGACTAATACCATGCCCATGGTGGTTCATGGCCCTCATGATCTAGCCAAATCCAAGATATTAATTTGTCACAATAAAATTTTAATTCAAAAAGAGTCATAAACAATAATGACCTCCAAGTAATTAAACTAAAATCCAAACAAAATATCAAACATTTAAAGTGCCTTTGAACAATAACAAAAGTTAATGTCATCTAAATAAAATAGGATAATGACATGTCATCCATGTCACTTAAGATTTCAAACACAAAAAAATACTCCAATAATGAGTAAGATAATATCCAAAATCTAATTCAATGTCATAAGTTGATAAGTCAATTAAGCAAGATGGAAAACATAAATAAAAAGAATACAAAATGATTGAGTCAAAAGGAACTAATAAAGGAATGATCAAAAAATAAGTCAAAACTAATTAATAATCAAATAAATAATGAAAATGAATTTAATAATCAATAAACATTCAATGATATAAAAAATGCATATAAAAATGATTTAAAGCATTCAAAATAGTCAAAGCTCATTATTAAAATTTTAATTTCAATATTTTTTTGTTCACTTTCTCAACCTTTCCTGATTGCTTAGAGTTGGATCTAACCTAGCTCATATCTAGTACTTGTAGTCATAATAGACCATTAGTAGTATATGTATTACATAATAGTAATAAATATAATAACAATAATAAATGTAATAATAAAAATTAAATGAATAATAAATCCATAACTGATTAAGCATAAATATCCAATGTTGTAATGAAATCATATAAAATAACTATCGAAATAAAAATCAAGAATGGATCAAACATAGATCATATAATTTCATCAAAAAAATAATCCAAAAAATTATGTCCTAAATAGTTCATACGTAAACCATAACAACAAGTGAAACAAATGCAGTCAAATAGGTTCATGAAAAAGTGATATTGCAATTATATCCCTTTTTATCAAAAATTACATTTTTTATTCCTATAATGATGTTTTAGGCAAAATAGAGAATGTTTTTCACTCCAATCTAGTCCTTAACATGAGACACCCATGAGATTAGGTATTCCTTGGAAAGGGGAAGGTGGGAAAAAATATGAACATTCATCCTCCATTTTAAGAATGATCTAGGATCATCTCAGGACACACATGTGGGTATTATAATTCACAAATGAAGCCTATGTGAATAATCTCCAAGATATGTACTATTACCACCAAAAGTTTAATACACTATGCCTCACATGGTTTAACTTCAACTATGTTAACTTTGAATGCTAGGATTATTCTGTTTAAACATAAGGGTAAAGGGGAATTTTAGAACCACAAAATAAATTCAAAGAGAGGGAAGGGTAAGGGAGAAAAGGATGCCTCTAGGTATAAAATTAGATAAATGCAATGGTCATTAAACTAAGTAACTTTTCCATAGTTATACCACTATAGACTGAGTTTCACTAAAGTTATACCTCCAATAACATATAGTGTGGAGAGTTTGAGGAAACTGGGAGTATACATTTAATGTGAATTCCTACCAAAGAGTATTACTATAGGTTTGTTGTCAAAAACACATAAATAACATGTGAAAATTTGTAGCTAAGAACAAAAATTATTAGTACTTACCAAAAGAGAAATAGGAGAATTAACACAAAGAATATAATAGCTAATCACATCTTAATCATGACATGCATAGAATCAGAAAGTGTTTCCAATTAACATAACACTATTGAGCATTTAAACATGAAGATGAAATAAAATTAAACACAAAAAATACCCTTTTACAAAAACATGAATTATATTAATTAAAAGAGTGAAAAAATACTACAATAATTAATCTGAGCCATTGTTATAGTCTAGAGTGGAAATGAAAATGTAGGTTAAATCCTAGCAATAATCCAACAAAAATTTTAAGAATTTTTTTGTAGACCTTAGAATATAATACAACTCTTCTTTAAATGACTGAGGATTTGGGTTCACCTCCAAAAATCATGGGGATCCCATTCTGGGCCATGATACCCACTTACTATAGTTATAACCATATTTAAAAATTTTAACTAAATAAAAAATCTCAACAAACCTACAATAAATATGTGGGGACCACTTATAAACACATAGAGGAAACTAAGAGGGGCCAACTCCCAACTACTTCAACTAGGCACTTCTATATCGTAGAGTGCCTACCAAAAAGGTCAAAATATTTGCCTATCTAAGCCATGTTCATTAGAAGCCCCTTGAAGATCACCTCTTCTTGAGTTACCATTCTCCAAGAAATCTATAAAATTTCTCCCATTAAAGCCTAGACCCTAGAAACTTGGTTGATTATTAAAATGGACTTATTTGATAGGTCCAACACCCCATGAGATCCTTCTTGGTTTGACTTGGCCACTTTCTCCCTCATAACCTTATCAACTTGACCAAGGTGGAATTTAAATTCCCCTTGGTCAAGTAGAGTGCCATCTAGGTGGAATAACATGGAGATATTGTCCTCCTAGAAGTAGGTTAGTATCTTCTTCTCTACCTCTTCCAAGGATTAAGTAGTAGCATTGGCCAAGGATAACTACTAATCCATTGTCACTCTCATGTTTTTAGCATAAGTTTAGGAAAACCCAAAATATAAGGTTGTTATCAGTTTGAGATCTAGGAATATCCCCTTGTTGACCATTATGTGTAACTTCTATCACTTCTTGTCAATCTATGTGATGCTCACATTTTAGGTTTGCATCCTTTGTATAATTACATCACTCTCGATCCAAGTCCATACTAATTTCTTAATGATTGATAAAATTAGTAGGAGGGCATCCTTGACTTAAAAAATTAGTTTGATCAAGAATGTAATCTTCAAATAGGCCTCAAGATTCTAGACTTTGTTTTACATGTCCTCGAGCTACTTCTTAGACATGTCATGGGTAGCTCAAATGATAGACAATGGGTCCTTGGCCATAGGAAAAATCATTGGGAACCTACTCAATTAATTTGAATATGTCATTGTAGTTTTTGTACTTGGTTAAACTAGTAGGTAAAGTGGTGTCTTGGTACTCATAATTTGCCTTCATGTTGGAGGATGTAGTAGTCATTGAAAGAGGATAGAGGGGAAATTAGGAAGATTTTTGGTGTTGAAGGTGTGAGATATAAGGGTTATGTGTAAAATATAAAACAAGTAGTTTGATATTTGTTATAAGGTAGTAATGGTAAATGTTAATGAGTCTCCTTTTGGATTTATAAGCTTATGCACATATCTCACTAGATTAATAACATTTGGCATGTAAATTGCTATGAATTTAAAATTGAGTTTATGGATGGATTTTATCCCTTTATTTCCAAATCTAGAATTGAATTTGGAACCCATGATCCTCTACCACTAGACAAATATAACAATGGTGATGGGACGTTTTCAAAACCATCAAATTAGGTCTAGCTTCCCAATCTATTGATTCCTAATGCATGGTAGGTATGTAGTCAGATCCCTCATCCAAATCTTTCTTTATGACATGTGTCATACATTAATTGGTCCTTCCATTAATGGTTAACACTTAATAATGATCTATACTCCATGTCATTACCATAGAATAGGTTATTGTCACCTCAAGACACATGGTACACCTTAATTATCCTTGTTTAATTATTCATAATTTATTTTGAGCTTCCCAAGTCGTAAGTGGAATCTATTTAATATTTACACTCAGTGATGTGGTAGCTTCTTATTTGGTTAGGCTCTCTTAGGACCTAACATTTTTGATAGGTATGGGTAAATATCCTTTCTAACTATTAATGTTAAGGCAACCTCCTTTTGGGATAGGGTCTCTTTGGATATAACATATTTGATAAGTCTAAGGGATTATCTTTTTTTATTATAGATGATGAGGTAACTTCCTATTGGGTTAGGATCTCCCAAGCTATGAAATATATGATAGGTTTATGGTATTGGCCTTTATAACTCTAAATGACATAATAAATCCCCAATAGGTTAGTATCTCTTGGGCTCTAACATCTTTGATAGGTCTATGGGACTAGACTTTTTGACTCTAATTGATGTGTCAAATCCCCATTGGGTCAGGCTCCCAAAGGCTATAACATTTATAATATGTCTAGGTGACTAGCCTTTATAACTCCAAAGGATGTGGTATTTCCCCATTGGGTCAAGCTCTAACATCTCTAACAAGTCTAGGGTATTGGCCTTTCTAACATTGAATGATGTGGCAACTCCATATTGGGATAGGCTCCAAAAGATTTCACAAAATAACAATGTAAGAAATATAAAAAGAAAATTATTAATTAAAGCTTACTTATTAGACATGGAGAACTTGATTTTACCATAGAGGATAATTATTTTATTACTCTAATAATGTAACTAGACTTTGGGAATATTTATTTGCAAATATTAACTTGCAAAATTAGTGCCATGATATTCTAAAAGAAAACAAACACTAAGTTATTTTTAGAAAAGTTAGAAAAGGGTTTGTTACTGCTTAAAGAAAATAAAGGTAATTTATATTCTTAATTTTTGATTAGGCATCACCGATGAGAACAAAATGGATAACTCAAAATATCTAATTCACGAAAATTTTAGAAGGGTCCCTCATTTTAGATAAAAGGGGGTGTGTTGTCCAGAATAGATAATATTCATCTTTCTTCTTCATTTATAATTTTTTATTCAAAATCATGTTACAATTCTAGATGAATATAAAGAAATCAAACCTTGTATCCCCTTCCTTGTAATGAAAATTCAATTAGTGAAGATCTTTTAAAAGATAGCTATATCAGTCTTTGTGACATCCAAAATGATATCATAACCTCTCTCAAATCATAATGTAAAATGTATGATCCTTTACACAATAATTTTCAAACATCTCATAATCCAAACTTAAAGTGCAATGATAGTTATGAAGAGGAAATCATTTCTATGCTTCATATGGATGGGAAATTATGACCTGTGAATACACATTCAAACTCTCTAAAATTTACTTCTAGTGACATAGTATCTATGATGACTAACATAGGATATTTTCAAAAACAAATGATTATTATTAAACTAAAATTACTTTCACATGATCCTAATCTTAATGATAATATCCTATAATATAAACCTTTTACACAAGATTTTATTAGATTTACTTATCCTACCAATTTTATTGTGCCTATGTTAACTTAACTTGATGGTAAAGGAGACCCTCTAAATAAATTGAAGCAATATTTACACTCCTTTGAACATTTGGCTAAAGATGGATTCTTATTATTAAAATCCTTGCATAAAATTTTAAATGCAATGATACTAATTGGTTCTATAACACTCCCAATGGGACCTTACCAACTTTCAATAAACTTGAAGACATATTTTTAAAATATTTTCATAATCATATTACTTAAATTACCATTGGAACATTTTCAAGGATTAAAAAAATTGACGATGAGTCTATTTGAGTTTATGTTATAAGTTTAAGGATGTCTTATATCCCTTAAATTATACATCCTTATATTTTGATGTGAAATTCACATTTATTATGGGATTTCTTTCTCCATTAAAAGAAAGATATTTTCATAATCCCTCTACTTATATATATTATACATGGATGTGCATAAATATGGATGTGAACTAATAAATGCCAATACTAACTCACCTACATCTTCACCTAAAGGAAAACATATTATAAAAAATTCATAAAAGGTGAAGAAACATAAAATAAAGGTTCATGAGTCACCTCTAAGACATTATTCAAAATAATAAGTGTCTACCAAGTAATGAACAATAAAGTTTTTACACATAGGAAAGGAATCCATATATAGAATACCTCCTATAATTAAAACATATTCCTCCACTAGAAGGGAGCCACTTCAATTTAATTGATTTAGAGATCAACCACATGATACATTTCATATACTATTGGATAAAAAATTGATTACCATTCCTCTACTTTACTACCATCCACACCATATATTTGATAACTTGAAACAACAACCCTTTTTCACTTACCATGGTATTAATGGGAATCATTAAAATGATTTTTTTACTCTAAGACAAAATATTACACAACTCAATGATAGAGGAGTTATTAAATTTTATAAAAAGACAACAAGTATACCTATCCCACTTAATCTATATGTCACTCTAAGATCGTTAAGACATCTGATACCACTCCTACTAAGGAACACATCTTCTATCATACCTTGCAAAAAAAATCATGAGAAGAATTTTTTTTCCTAGTGTACCCTCTGGAATGATTGATCTCTCCCAAAATGATACTACCAAAGAATAATTGGTTCATATAACTATCATTAGAGGTGTGATTTGGTCAAGCACATAACCACTAGTTACATAATCCAATCATACTTCAACACCTATGTTTTGTACATAACAATATTTGTTACCTAAACTAAGCTAGGAGGCTATAGATGAAACATATATACTTTTATATTTCTAGAGATGCACCAAATATTATGTTATAATATAAAAATTCACAGTTGTCATATGATCATTATAGTAAAGAATTTTTATTACCATCTATATTCCATTTTATATGGTGATTTCCATAATTATCACTAATAAAACTATATTAAAAATTACCAATACTTTACCATGTAATAAAATATCACATTTCAAATGTATTACATGAATAAAAATAAAACATTTCAAACAATAAACACATACTCTATGCATTACCTTCCACAATGTATGGGTGTATTAAATAAATTTATACTAATAGGGTATTCATAATTTATGTAAATCCATATGAACGTCCTCTTGAATAAAGAAAATTTATTCACAAAAAATTAATTATACAACCTGTAAAGGTTAATCACCCATGAAAATGTATTAAATAAATAATATCTTTCCTTGTTTTCCCATACATAAGATCCCATTTCACTAGAGATATATATCAAATTTTATGGAATCCTCATCTACACATACATGGTCTACCTAGTTGCTAGGAAAACATAAACATGTTTCCATTACAAATACACTAATGAAACCATAGATCATTAAACACTGGATTCCATGAACCCTATTTATATTACTTCTTTATGATCAAAAAATTATATGATACATATGAAGAGTAGCACATACTCTATAGTTTTAGATACAACATCTATACAAGATTAGTGGAAATATCACCCATTTGATGTATCATATTCTAATTTTAGAGTTACCTATAGACATACCTTATATGGAATCATATTTTATACCTTTTATCATTTCCAAGAAAGTAAAATTTTAAAAAAAAATTTAATAAAATACAAAAAAATTCATATAAATAAAAACTACAATAATATTAAGCATTCAAATGTTTACTAGCTACTTGGTATCTATGTTGTTTACTTTATGTTAGTAGATAACATATCAAATATATTATTGATACACATATGTTTCAAGTGTAATTTATTTTTATATAGGCATACACTAAATAAATAACACATGTACATATATGTTGAACCTTTTTTATTCCCATATGACATACTATGCTAGTTGTATTGTTTTCCTTGATCAAGTTTCATACAAGTTATATTCATTTATGACCAAATTTCTATTATCATGTTGAGATTATATACTAATGCTTATACATGCTTATAATCATGTTTACATCTTTCAAAATTTACTTGATATGCTATGTTAAATGACATTTTTGCTAACACATATATGTAAGGACTGTTGAAGTAAAGCATATAAGCTTGTTTATGGAGTTGTTTATTTATTGTTGGAGTTACTATTATATTTTATGCACTTATTTAGTGAGTTTAAAATAATAATAGAAACTCAAATTTTATAGGTTGATTAAGAAATAATATTTTTTTCACAAAAGAACCTATCTTGCCTATTTAATAATCACTCCCATGTACTTTTGATTTGGTTGGTTCTAGAGACCCATACGAATATGTGAATACATGTACAAAAACACTTTTGTGCATATTTTTCTCTTTGTGTATAATGAATATACTATCAATGTTATGGTAATGGTTTGAAATAGAGATCATGCTAGTTATGAGTTATTTATGAACTACAATATGGTATCAAGAAATTAATATTTAATGACTATTGTGGCTTAAAACATGCCCATCATTCAATCAAAAAAACCTATCATGATGTTTTCCGTTAAATTCGCTTGACATCAATTTGAAATCTCCCATACTTTTCAAGTGCCTACTTCTTTGAGATCTCTTTAAGAATATTTTAGATACCATGTTCATATCACCCATAGCCACCATAGTTACAAAACTCACCATCACCCATGGTAGCACTGATGTCATCATCATGATTATCATTGATCTTAGTAAGTCTTGTTCCATACTCATAGAATGTAGTAGATGTATAAGTGCATATAGTCCTATTAACCCTTGGAAGCATCACTCTTCATCATCATGTCAAGCCCATTCAATGGCCTCCTTGCCATTTGATTTACCATTACTTGTAATAGCTTAACCACTGATCTTAGGTCATTTTCCCACTATGACAAATGTGGATCTAAAAATTATTATGAGCCCTTATAATGATGGCATCCTCCAACAATGTTTGTTAATTTTTTAAGAAGGCCCATAAATTTCATTAAATTTTTTTTATATTTCCCCTTCCCCTTTTAGTGGTTGAAATTTATAATTAAATTGTTTTTCATTGAACCATGCATGTAAAGTTAAACATAGCTACATTAGCTATGTTAATATTTTAAAAAAGAACCATTCTTAAACATGAAAGATCGAGCCTCCCATCATCACAAAACATTAATTTTTTCCTAAAATTCTTTTTGAAGAATTTATATTTTAATAGGGCTTAAAAATATTTAAAGTGGCGAGCCAATTTATGTCAGGCAGGACATTTTACACATAGGGGGAGTGTCAAGTTTTTAGTGGGGGACATCATTATCAAGTGGCATTTATTTTTTCAAGATGGGATGACTTTACTAAATATGGGAGACATTTTTTGTGAAGTGATAAATTTTATAAAAGATGGGGACATTATTTTTTATTGGGATATTAACCACTTATTAAAAGTGGAAAAATCATTTATATGCATGGTATTCATTTTATGCCATTTTTACTTATGGCAGATATGATTTTCTAGGGGTTTCTCAATTAGTATAGCAGGGTATTTTTTTAAGATGGTATTATTGTAATTTTAAGAATATTTTAATTATTGAGGCTTTTATCATTGTTGGGATAACATTCTCTCATCTCATGTGTCAAAGAATGGAGGATGAGGTTTGGTTTGGAAGGATGTCAGACCCCCTCAGATAAAATAAACTTGTTCTAGCTCCTCTTTACCTTTATTTTTTGGAGGTCATTATTATTAAACTTATACCCTTTTGGCTTAGATTTTTATCCCTATCATCAGACTTTACACTCATTGATACATTATCGGTAGAGTCCATCATCCCATTCTTCAGTGTGAATTATATTTTTGTGCCACCTTTCTACTCATGGATGTATTTCTGGTAGATATTGATGTCCTACATTATTGATTAAAATTTTATGTTGCACACCACTCCATTTTTTAGGATAAAATCTCTTTTTCTTGATGAAATCTTCTACAGATTGATCACATTCTAGGTTTTATACATCATCTAGTGTTTTTTATTGTATGTGGTATCTATTTCTATCACATTGATAGTCATGGAGATTTTTTCTTTATGTTTTTATGCTCCATGTTGAGCACTTAATATTTATTTTTTGACTATACCATCACTATTAGGGCCATTTTATTGAGAGATATTTTTTTGTATCTTTCACACTTATTTTTTAGTTGATACTTTCCTTCCAATTTGTTTTGGAGATTTATCTCTTTCTAAAGACTATCTACTATGATGAATATAGTGTCAACATATCATTGTTTGAGTAGTGGATTCAATCCACTCATATAGAACTTTTCTATATCACTCTACCTAGTCAGTAGTATGGGGGGGATATGGTACTGATCCTAATTCTTTGATTGTCATGTTCCTTGATAACACTTGGTGTACTACATCATCTATCAGTATATCAAATTTAGTTGATGAATAGTTTTGCGCTAT
>JARHVA010002327.1:600000-620000 GCA_037957365.1 Torreya grandis
TTGATATTTAATTCTAAGGTATGACAGTGATTAAGAGTCATCATAAGACTAAATTAGAAGTTTATACCTTGTTAATTCTTTTTTTGAATATATTTTTCCACCAGATGATGCATCGAATAGGGATAGTTACATTGACATAGGTGTATACATCTGATATATGTGTCCTATCCAAAATACACATAAAGATGGATCTAAGTTTATACTAGGCATGATTTGTCTCATGTATAACTACCTTGTACATTGAATTACATCCACTTGTGCATGAGATCCATATAATGAATAAAACCCTACATATTTTTACCTTGAACCTCCTAAAATATGGTCAAAATATGTTAGCATGTCAATCAAGATAACCCTAACAAATCTTGTAGTTTCTAATTATTACCTACACAGTGACTCAGACTCACATGTATTTATCTTTCTTAATCAAGTTTGTTTAATATTAATTATGAAAATATATATTTTTTATCCTATATTAGCCCTTGGTACAAAAACTTCAAGAATATGTTGATATTTTGAGTGCTTCAGATGTTCCAATCAGTAGTGTTGTACAATTTGATAGTTGTTAATGTAAAATATTTTATAATAGAACTTTCTTCATCAAATTTATAGGTGGTGTAATAAGACTATAACATTTGTATATATAGTAAAATATTTATTTAAAATTATGACCTAGTGGCACACAAATAGTCGATAATAGAATGAAAAAGGTACTAACAAATGGTCAAAAATGTTGAAGATACATAAATAAATAAAATGATAGGTCTAGGAGCTTATGTCACGGTTGGAAATTTACATTGACACAAGTGTAAAATATATAAAGATGTACAAGGGATAAAAACATATAAATTTTAGAATAAAAAGTAGGGATTCCTAAGGCAGAGTGGATAAAAGGTGTCATAACAACATACTAGTCCAAGGCATAGGTAAAATCAAGAAAAATAAATTGGAACTAATATGTCCACATAATATTATGCCAATATAAATCTAATTATTTATTAATAGGTCTTAACATGAAAAATTTATAATAATGTTATGAAATATGGTTGTACCAAACATGGGTATCTACATTTCTGACACTTTAATCTAGTAATGCATGAAACTAAAATTACTAGTTTAAAGGAAAATACAATGCATATGATAGTGTGTAAAACACACCTTGTCTTTGATTGAATTTATTTGAATAGTACTTGTAATCAAAGATTACACCACATATAATCTACATATGAACAATAATAAAAAGTAGGATAGATATATACTATGGATATGATACTCATGTGTATATGGTGCATAGTGATGGATATAGAGCGCTAGAGAAAGGAACTTAAAATTTCATCCATATTCTATCCATGAAGATGAATGAGATTATAAGTGGTAAATTGGGTTCTACCCTAGTGGTGTTTTACTTAGAGTAGGGAGTGTTGGGAGGTGAGCATGCCACCAAGATAAGAAAAGGAGAGTGGTACTTCAACTATCAAGAGTATTATTTCCCAAATATCACACTCAAGTCAAAATATATGTATATATATACCACTGTAGGATGAGTAATGTATTCAATCTTACCCAAAAACATATTGAGATTGGATGATTTAATCACTCCAATCTGACAAAAAAGAGCCAACCATTATAGATGGGTAAGTCTCAATAATAATCCATAACAGTCAAACTTTGGTATTACTACATAAAAGTTTGTGTTATAATATCCATCCATAATACTCTAGAAAATGTGGAAGATAAATTAGTGTCCTTTTAGATTGGAGGAATGAACCTTTATTTATACTAACATATCATATCTAGTGTGAATAAATTAATCTATATATAATGGTAATACCAATGTATATATGGGTGACCCTAATATGTATCTAAATCATATAATGTGAAAGATATCTAGTGTGTTTTTTTATGTCATAAGTGTGGAGGGCATGCTTCCAAAACATGCTCCCATTAAATCTAAAATTGTGAAAATGTGGAAGCTATTTCTAAATTACATTCCCCCACTAAATATAAAAATATGAAAGTTTAGAATCCATGTATAAATGACATGCCCCCATTGAATTCGAAGATATGAAAATATTGAACCAATGTCATTTTGGCATATTCCCACTAAATCTAAATCCATGAGAATTTGGAATCCATGTTTATACAACATGCTCCTACTAAATCTAAAACTGTGAATTTATGAAAGCCATGTTTATATGACATGACCCAACTGAAATGACCCCATTTTTAGAGGATGGGAAATGTTACCTACTATTAGCCTCATAAAAAAGTGAAAAAGTGATGATCTCATGTATATAGTAACTAATTTTTATCTTGGTAGTTGTTGTACTAAAGAATGTGACATTATTTGGGTGATAATTTGGGATCTATAATAATAGATATAAGGAAGAAAAGTAAGTGATTATTGGTCATTGTTGACTGTATTTTAAATTTGTATAATATTAAAGTGACAATTAATTTTATTCTATCACAACTCATCATTTTGAAATTGGATGATTGGTGCTCAAGATATGTCTAGTTGAAGTTCTTGCAAAAGGTGTATATTAGTTACTACAAATAGAAATTATTACTCATTTTCACTTTAAAATTTTGAATTATTTTGAGCTCTAAGAAGAATGAAACCATTATATGTGTTATAAATTCTTGACCAATGTGATTTTATGTACTCTAGAAATCTTGGCCAACCATGGTTTTAATAAACTAGTAAGTAGGTTTAGCTATCAATAAATTGGCAATTATGAATTTTTTATTCATTTTTTCATTTTGAGAATTTTTCTAGTTTTTAGGTGGATTGAAATAATTCATATAGTTATAGGACACTTGCATCAGTAAATTTATGCTACTGTCCAAGTTTAGACATCAACATCTAATGTTACTGTCTATTATCAACACTAGTGTTTGACATTTATGTCATGCATCGATATTGGTGTCTACTTCTACTATATTTTTTACACATTATAACTATAAAATATATTTATTTTTATAATTATTTTATCATTAATTATTATTTTATTCTTTTCTTGGTTGTAAAATGACATGCATACTCAATAATTTTCACATGGCCAACTTTTTTCTACTCTAGTAGAGCTATGGCTAGATTTGGCTGACCAGACAATTATATATAAGATAAAGTTGGGTCATGTGTCTTGATTAGGATATATTACATATTATTTATATTACATCACAATAATAGACAATAGGTGGAACATATATACCTAGGCATTATATCTCCCCATGAGGGAGATGATAGTGACATTAGAGGATGTGTATCATATTATCTAAATTCCCATTCTAGGTAATAGAGTTTAGGTTGTCAAGGATGGAAACCCTAGATATATTTAGTTTTCACATATATTTTAGTGGATAGAGGGATATATATGTGGATATTATCATGATGATTCATATAGATAGCATAATCAGAGGTGATGTTCCAATTTTTGAAAGCTTATCTATGTTTTATTAAAATCTTTCATAGCAGTAGAGGGTGGTACAGTTGGTTTTTCATATCATATATATCACATATTTTGTCAAAATTAGGATCATCATACTAGATATTTTTATGTTCATATTGTATTATCTCACTTATATAGGTATTTGTGTATATTTTCATTAGAGATCCAGAATGGAGGAATTAGAGTAGGGATACTTTTTAAGGTTTGGGCATACAAGCACATTATAATGGTATGATCAATTTGTGGACCCATATTTATGTGGGCCCATCCATAATTATTTTCAAATTGATGGGTATTTCCCTATGAGAGACTAAACACCATGATGTAGTGTTACATTATTTTGGACAAAGTGAAATTAGCTAAAGTTATATGTCATTCTTATATAAAATTTACTTGATAACCTAAGGATGGGAATGAGATTTATAAGATCCTAATTATGTTGTGGTTAGTTGATTGGACTCCTAGTGTATATGATTTATTTAAGTAAAATCATGTTATATAATAGTTTGGTATAGAGTAGGAATTTCCAATAACAACCTAACCTTAGTATCAAACAACACATAGTGAACGTATGTCCCAAGACATGCCAAAAACCACACCTATAGATGTATATCTACATCCGAGAGATGAGATATATCCCATGATTCACCTAGTGGTGGGTGATGATGTGGGATGCACAAATGGGTATATGAAGTGGTGGGAAGGATACCAATGGCCATTATTGTTCCCTATTATAATTTCCCACCTATACCACAAGGAGATGTAAGAAGAGATATAGGTGGAGATGTAGGAGATGGTACTCCTGTGGGAGTAGACCAATAGATGACATGGACATGAGAACAACCTATAATTATCATGGTTATATTTTGACATTTTTTTTGGTATCATGTTAGATAAATTATTTTATTCCATAGATTTAGATACTTGGTATTTTGTATTTGGTATCTATAGATAATTAGGAGTGCGTGACTATTGAAGATCATTATATATATTCCCTAAAACTTAGTTTACCAATAGACATAAATAATGTAGGATTTATTGAGAGGGTTATTGATATTAAAAGTTTCAATGAACATTAATTTTATCCTATATCAAGGGTTGTGGAAGCATATCATAATGATACCACTAAATGTGAGGATATGAATTCCAAGTTAAATAAACATGACATATTGTGCATAGCACCAGAAAGATCATGCATGTTCTAGTTAGTTAGTATGAAACTCTTTACAAGTAAAATGAGGAGATAATTCAAATACTAAGATCCTATGTGAAGAGAGTAAAAGATCATTTACATGCATGCATATCTTATTTTTATCTTGGTACATCCACATCAAGAGGTATGGGCTCCATCGATACACACACACACACACACACACACACACACACACACACACACACACACACACACACACACACACACACACACACACACACACACACACACACACACACACACACACACACACACACACACACACACACACACACAGTGATGAAGAGAATACACTCAAGGATATTCCAATTACCTATAATTGATGTATTCATTTTTATTAACACACACAGTGATGAAGAGAATACACTCAAGGATATTCCAATTACCTATGATTGATGTATTCATTTTTATTATTTTTAATCATTTTATATATAAGATGTTTTTCACATTATTTATTTTCCATCAAATCGATATGTAATATCTTGCTATTTATATTTGATTTATGTATTTATCTATGTAATGTATGATTGATGTTTGTAAATTATGTAAAACACATTTTGATTTAATGATATTCTTAAATTATAGTGATAATATAGTGATCATTGTATGTAGTGAAGCCTAGTAAGAAATAAGAACTCTCAACTATAATGATCATGTGGTAATGGAAATATTGGTTTTACTTATGTCACTTATTCTACCATTGTTTTAAAAGTAACTAGTGAGTCCTTAGGTATCAATTATGGAATCCAAATTTACTTTTTAGGTACATTGCCTCCATGTGTCTCTTTGTTTATGACTTGATCAACCAATGGTTCCTTTGTAAAATTAGTGTGGGAACTATATATCCTAGAATAGGGTACACTAGGAGAAGGACTCATACCATTAGTCATCATTTGTGAAGGTTTATTTACCATTTGTTTATAAGATAGAGAAAAATAAGATGGATTGACCCTATTAGAAAAGCCTCTAGTAGAATTATGTGAAATATGTATATATATGTCTTCCCAAAATGTAATAATTTTTTGATTAGCTAATGATGTAAGATTTTATTAAAGAGAAAAACAATCATTTTCTACATGCATATTAATACCACGGTAATTGAAAAAGTGAATTTAGAGGTAGTGTTATAATATATTTATCCAATAGTGTGTGTAATATATCATGTGTTCTATTTTAGTCCTAATCAAACTGAAGAGGTTTTTGTTTGGTAAAGGTATATGGTCTTACTATGGGGAGTAATCTATAATCATGTTTATTTCATTTTTTAAACAAATTTACTATTTTATATTTGACATATATTATTGGTTTTAAATAATGTGTTTGATTTTATTTATGATTCTTCTAACATTTTTTGTTTACCTTGAAAATGTAATTTTTTCCATGTTTGGTTTTTGCTAGAGAAATAGGTAATTTGATGTGTGTATTTGTTAAGGAACATGCATATTTATTCATATCCTAGTATGAGTTCTTAAATTAGTCAAATATTTTATTCAATTCTCTTTATCTAATTATATAAATAAGACCCCTACTAAATATAAATTGCACATCCAAATTCTAGGTTGTATAGTTTAAGTAATATAAATTGTCCTTAAATCAGATAATATATTATTACATAGGCTCATTCTCATTTTTTTTCAATGTTTTTATATGTTCCAATTGTAACTTAGGTAAGGTATAGTGACGAAAATTTTATAGGAATACATATTAAAGTATTTTTAAAGTTGACAAGAGGCCATTTAGGAGGCTATAAAACCAATCAAGAGCCCCTTTGGTTAACATGTGCTGGAAAGTATTTAGTATCCATCTTCCATTTTAGGTGAAATGTCCAAAGGAATGTATATATTATTTAAAATTAATAGATATATCCCCTTAACCATCAAATAATTATAATTTAAGGATGTTAAAATTTTAAGGATGAGGATACTCAAAAACATCTCTAGTAATAGATTGTTTTGTTAAAATATTTTCCTCAAAAATAACCTCATGAGAAGAAACTTACAATTTAACAATATTAAAATTATTTTAAAAACATCCCATTGTGTTCATGATAGATGACATATCATAATGAGAGGGTTAAGATTTGGTTAGAGGCTATAAATTAACATTGACACCAAATATGGGGATGATAGTATTGTTACTACTTTGAAAAATAGGATAATCACATTATTTTGAAAATTTTGGTAAGGGTGTATCCATGGTTAAATAGGTATGTATATCATGTTGGATAGCATGAAGGTTTATACCATTATTATTGAAATGTGTTATGTTATTTGAAGTTTCATCACATACAATATTAGTAGCGGAGAAAATTTTACTTGTAAACATTTGTTATTTTTTGGCAAAGAATGCGAAGGAGGGAGGAAAACAAAAATTTGCTAGTTAATTTACAAAATTATGAGAGGGAAGAATGAAAAATTCACTTTAATTTTTATTTTTGAAATAAGGGTAAGAAGATGTCATGATACTTTTGATTTTATTCAATTTATAAAGCTTGATATTTGAAAGAGATGAGTCAAATGTAATTAGGGATTTACTTGTGTCCCCAAATAATTTATATTTAGAAATAAATTATTATGAATTTCATATTCACTCTCATTTTTTCCATTTAATCAAGATAGGGGAAGAAATAGTACATACATGATACTCATTAAAATTTGGAGAAGGAAAATAAATTTTACTATTTTTATTTGAGTCATCTAAAGATGGGATATAATTTTCAACATGAATATCATTTTTGAAAATAAGGAACACCTTTTATTTCATCAACATTGGAATCATAGGATATATTATAGGAACATTAATATTTTTTTACATTTGTATCATTTGAGTGGGGATAATGACATTAAACTATTTCAATATCTGCATCATTTGAAGGAGGAAAAGAATCATCAGTTTTTTATGTAACTAAAGAATGTATGGATGAAGCATTTTGACTTATACTATTATAAATGCTACCATTTTGCATATCTATTATATCATACTTATACAAGATCTTTAAAAAATACATTTTTGGTGAGTTTTGAAACCCTTCACCATTAGAATGAGAATAAGTAGGGGAACTAGTCTCCTCATACCAAGAGGCATATTGTTACATTCATATCCATATGAACAAATGCTATTATCATTTATTTGTTAATTTATTCTTTAATTTTTCATCATTATTTATTTAACTATCATAGTTATGAGAAAAATAAGGGGTTGGTTTCTATTTTTTATATTCCATTCGATATTCATATGTTATACATTAATCAATAGGTATATTTAATAAGTGATCAAAATGATGAGTCTTTTTTTAAGGGATTTAATAAGTGATTCCATAAGGATTTTAAATTTGTATTAAATTACAAAACAAGAAACGAAAAGAACCAATGCACATATATAACTAAACATTCATAAAATAGGCCATGGTAGGAAAATTATATCTGAAAAATTATAAAGCAATCTAAAATGAATTTTTGAAGAAGGAGAAAAACCTTACATGCAAACTAGGGATTTGGCTCAACAAACATAGGATGGGTTCATAAAATGTTTTATGATTTTTGGAGTCCACCAGATAATAATGTAAGAAATTAAAGTTGTTTGATTACAACAAGGTAATATTTATAATTTAATTTTGAACAACTTAAGTAATATAATTTACCCATTCGCACATGTAAAATAGATATCGTAATTACAAAGTACATAAGGGATAAAATAGATCCTTTTTTGTTTATTATTATATTTTAAGGTATGAAAATGATCAAGATTTATCATTGAACTACATTGTATGTTTAGACCTTTTTATTTCTATGTTTTTTTATGCACATAAACAAATCCCAAAAGTTTAACTATGCAACTTCTTATCACTTGTCACAACCTAACCCACTCTCTATTATCCTTTTTATCACCTTTATTTATTGCATGGGATATTTAAGATTGATAAATATAATATATGGTACTTTTTGAAGACCCTCTATTTATTTATTTGCCTTCAATCAATTTCTTAGTTCAAATCCACTCAGAGACTACTTTTCTGTCTCTTGTCAATCTCCAATTAGGTATCCCAAGGCATAATTACTCCATAGTAATATTTTTCCATACAAAGAGGGGCCGTACAAATCTGAAAAATTCAAAATATTTTATTACTCACTAATCCTCAACATATTACAAAGTTAAGGTTAAATCAGTCTGTGTAGACCTCATATGAGAGGATTTAAGTTTTTATGAGTGAAAATGTATTTCAAACTAATTTAATGATTTATTAAGTTATATAATAACCTAAAACACCTTATTTATTAATTAATAATCCCCCTTGACACCTCTATTACTCACTTTTGTAATGCTTTGTGTTTGACAATGTGTGTATTCACTAACATCTACAAGACTGTATTGTATTTCTCACAAAAAAGTATGGAATGAATACAATTAAACACATAAATATCATTTAGGTAGTACTAATAAACTTAAAAATTTCAAAATAATAACCATAAATATAACTTATTGAATCTTTCTCCAATGATCAGTCATACATAATCAATTTTTATAACCAATACATAACAAAGCAAGGTCTGTAATTAGTTTTGTCTTAAAATTAATAAAATACTTATTTTAATATAAATTTAACTCTTAAGACATAATATTAATTAGTATTTATCAAATCCAAAATTTTTTTTGTCATAAATTTTCTCTAACTATTTTTAGACCTTCCAACAGTCACTAAAGGGCAAGTTAGACATTGAAAACATACATCAAGTTTGATATTCCATACATACATGATTTAAGACCAATGGTATAGAAACATATGAGCTTAAATATGTCATTAAAAAAAATATTACACATTAATTTTTCCTTTTAAATACTTATGGAGCACCTAAACTAGGCTAAACAATTAAAAAATTCAATAATTTAGTTTAGACAGAAAAAGCCAAATATGAATTTTTGAAGAGATAGATTAAAATAACACATTAAAATAAAAAATAAGTATGATATAAGGACCATAATAATTATTAAACCATAAAAAAACAAAAAATTATAAGAAAAGCAAAATTTGCAAGAAAACTAGGCCTAAGAGTGATGATCCTACATCATTTCAACTATTTTTTCCACTAGATGTTTCCATCAAATAGGGATAGTTGCATCGAATTATATTTATACCTGTGAAATATATGTCCATTAAAAAATACACATATATATGGATCCAAATTTATACGATCCTATGCCATATCCTATATAACTACCTTTTACCTTAAATTACATCTATCTGGGCATGAAATTCATCTCATGAGCAAAATCCTAATTCATTTTATGTTGCACTTATTACAACTTGGTAAAAAGGGGTTAAAAAATTATTAGATATAACCCCATCAACCCTAGTTGTTTATAAGTGTTAAATACAAAGATAATAATCTAAATAATGCCTCATACTCACATGTAGTTATCCCTTATAGTCGTGTGTGTGTAATTGTAACTATGAAACTATATGCTCTTTCTCCTATAGTAACCCTTGGTATATACAATGAAATAATATGTAGATATCTTGAGTTTTTTAGATGTTCAATTTAATAATGTATCAAAATTTTATAGTTGATAATGTAAATTATTTTTTAATTAGAACTTACTCTATCAAATTTACATATGGTGTAATAATATTGTAACCTTTGTATATATAAGGATATCTTGATTTCAAATTATGACCTATTGGCATGCGAATAGCCAAAAATAGAGAAAATAAAAGGGACTAAAAATGGTCACAAAAGTTAAAGATACTATAAAAATAAAAGGATAGGTATAAACACTTGCATAACGGTTGGAAGTTTTAATCAACATAGTGTCCAACATGGAAGAAAGTGTCCAAGGGTTAACAAATAGATATGATATAATAACAAGCAAGGATCCCTAGGTAAAAATGAATAAAGTATGTCATAATAAAATATAGGCCTAAGGGGAAAGTAAAAACAATAAAAATAGAGTGGAACCAAATAATTTAATAGAAGATTATGCCACTATACATGTAATTATTGGTCAATAGGTTTATATATACAAAGGCCATAACAACATGCTATGAATTGTGCTTGTATGAAATATAGGTATCTATAACAATTTGTGAAATAAAAAATATGTTCCTTGAATTATATAAAAAAAAATTGTATCCTAATTTTAGAAGATTAGATGGATGGCATCAAGAGAAGAGAATAACCATGAGATATAGGTCATGATAAAGTAAATAAAAGAGAATGTGTGTATAATTTATAGTCAAAAATAGAATTGGTACTATAAATTAGGAAGAGGCCTAGTGATATATTCAATAATAGAGAGTCACAAAATATAGATGTTGTAAAGTCTTACATTAATTTAATAAATTACGATACATGTTTTTCTTTGCACAAGTATTGAGTTAAAATAAAAAGTGTCCATTCATTGATACTTCCTATTATGACTATATCGAGTGGTAATTATGCAATCCAATTGATTTTTTTTATAAGTTTACGAAATTCATAAAATTAAGAGAGCTACGTGAAAATGATGAGGATCATGTTGAGTCATTTTCAAGTTTTGAAAGAAAATATTGTGTAAGAGTGAGGATAATTTAATTGTATTTTGTAATAAATCCTAAAAAACAAAATAAAATGTGAGAAAATCATGTATGAGTCTAACATAGGTTATGAAATATAATATTAGTTGAACAATTTATAAGTTTTAAAAGATAAACCCAATGGTAGATAAATGGAACAAAGAAGAGTTAGAATAATACTATAAGTATAATAATTATAAAATACAATGGAAGATATCAAAATTATATTTTATATGATGGAGGACTCACAAATTAGATAAAATTTTAAACTATTAGTAAATATAAATAATAATAAATTATGATGGGATTAATATACTTAGAAGCAAGGTTAAACACTCTACAGAGAATCCAAGCAAGAAAATAATAAATATCAACAAAGGTCATGTTAAATAAATATTTAATCCAAATAATAATAATAATTATTATTATTATTATTATTGTTATTATTATTGTTGTTGTTGTTGTTATTATTATTATTATTATTATTATTATTATTATTATTATTATTGTTGTTGTTGTTGTTGTTGTTGTTGTTGTTGTTGTTGTAAATAGACCCCAAAGGTAATCATGAAATGGATAGTTATGTTAGAAATTTTTGTTTAGGAGGATAATGTTGAAGACCCCATGTAGGTAAAAATTACAAGTAAAATGATGCAATGATAGTGTAATGGTGTATTGGAGATATATTCAATAAGTTATGCAAAATATAAAAAATATTTAAATGAGTATTTTGGATGGGCACCAAAATATTTATAAAGAGTGGCGGAAGGACCTCCAAATGTTGAGACTCAACAGAGATGAAAAGAAAATTTTTCTGAGATGAATTAGGGGAGGGAAGTTTACATGTGGGCATCTCAAATGTATATTGATAAATATAAAGGATAAGGATAAATACAAAGAGAACTATATTTCCTTGAGAGGTAATGAGTAAGTGAGGTTTCCATGTGAGAATACAAAATATATATTACAAAATTAAAAAGAGAAATAAAGATGTGATGATATAGTAGATAAATAAATATTTATGGATGTGATAGATTGATTAGTAGAATAAGTATAAATTGTAATTCATTATGGGAAAGAGTTTGTTTTATCCCATAAGTGGGAAGAGGTTAAATTATCCTTCAAGGATAAAATTAATAATTTTTTATTTATATTTTACATGAAATAAAGGATGAAGAGAAGAAAGAATAATTTTCATGTTTCCATCAATTAAACAATATAGGTGGTTGAAGTACAACTAAATGAACATGAGTATATAATTGTTAGAGATAATACATATCAATTGGATGAAAATAGAGTGAATAATGAGGAAATGGAAACCATAGATGTTATGTATAATGGGTCTTTTGGATTCCATAGTATGAGCAAAAACTATGGCATAATGTGAGAAATAGAGAAGATACATATAACATGTCTTTCTATTTTACCTTATTTTTTATTAATTTAATCTTATTAATCTGACTAACATATATACCTTCAAAAAAAGTTATATTACATAATATATAGAAATGAAAATGAATCTAAATGTAAAACATAGATTTGATTTGATAGTTACAACTTATATAAATATGAAAGAATTAAGTAAATAAGATTGTTATTAATTATTGTACTATGCATGTTTGATATTGAATTCAAAGATTATAATGGTTGGAAACTATGTCGTGAGTTTCTCAAAATAATATTTGATTATATAGATGTGCTTGGATAAAATTTATTTATTTTGGGCTATACTAAATTATACTATGATATTCAATCTTATGACATATTATGGGTAAATTTTTATTTTATATATATTTACACATAATCCATTACACCTAATTTCAAACACATATGTGTGTGATGTTATGTGGCTATTTATTATCACAATTAAAATTACATGTCTCATTTTACTTTAAACCCTAAGTCCACTTTTGAAAATAGGTTATGGTTTTATAAAATGTAAAAAGAGAGTATATCTGACCCTAGAAAATCCCAATGAATTATTGTGTGTTTCTTAAATATCAAATAATATAAAGTGATATGTCAAACATGTAATTCCCACCATTAGGTGTATTTATGTAATAGTTCTCCATTAATGAATGCAACAAGTGATATAGATTTCTATTCTTGGAATATGATAATTTTGACTTGGATTTGATGTGATTAAGACTTGTGTAGGACCTAATCCTTGTATCAAGTGGATGAATTGGGAAGAATAGGGTAGCCCCTTTGAATGCATATATTTTTGTAATATTATTTCTTGACACATGCTAGATGATTCTATATATGAAAAAGGAAAAAACCTATTATGTCTCTATATGGGACTCTTTTGGTAATTTTCCATGCCATTTACATGTGAGATATATTATCCAAAAAATAATAATGATTAAAATTTTAAAATTGACCATTTTTTGGGATGGGACAAGTCCTTAATGCTTGGATTATTCCAAAATTATGAAATAATATTAGTCTAAAAATCTTATCTATAAAACATGAATATTAATACGATGATAAATAGATAGTCTAAATATGATTCCCAATAGGTTAGACATAGCTTATGGAATTATTATAGGTGAATCCTAACGAATTAGGAAGAGACAGATTTAAATCTTGTAGATTTTAGATAAGGGTGAATATGATCCAGATGTGTATTCAAAAGTAATTTAATGTTAAAGTAGGTAAAAATCATCATTTCCAATTATATAATATAATATTTTAGTATGTTATAATGTATCTTTTATATTATTTTATTGAAAAGAAATATAATGCTAGAGTAAAAGGATAAAGAGATGTACCTGACCTATAACACACTTTATATTTGGGTGAAATATCCAAATAAATAGTTTACTTTGCATAACATACAAGGAATATAAAAAAAATCAATATCTATGTATGAAATATAAAATATGAAATGAAATTGAAACTTTTGAGAATTAAAGAGCATTGATGGAATACACCTATACATGGTTGAAAAATGTTTCCATATAGAGTTCCATTGAAAATGTTTCTTCCATGTTGAAGCACTAGATATTTTTTATTACTTATTTAAAAAAATAGATAATTTTTTGTGATCATTCCCCAATTTATGTAAAAAGGAAATTCCAGTAGTTGATAAGATAACTGAACTATCTCTCATTGAAAATGAAGTAGTTCTTAGGCTGATGAGCATCATTTAAACTACACTATAGGATTCATGTAAAAACTATTGAACCTAAATATGATATGTAAGAAACACATATTTGGATCACTTTGATTAATTATTATGCCATTTATCCTTACCCAAATTCAATCACATTACCTCATTTAACCAAATTATCCATTGTAGATGGGCTTATATATTTAAAGGACATCATCTATAGGTACCATCAATGTCATCATATAAAAATGTAATAGTGTGTATATGCATGAATAAATTTCATTCCCAATTAAATAATATAATCAATCCAAATATATTTTATAGTTATATGCATCTATATGTTATATTATCCCTAACTTGAAAACATGTAACCTATGTTCCTATAAATTGTGTGAATATTCATGACATAATACAACATATGTGTTTTAATATGTAAATATATGAAAAACATGTAACTTATATTCATGTACAAAAGTGTTTATATGGATGACATATGCCAAAATTTTCATCTCAATCTCTAAATACTTGTCACATATCTAAAGCACACTAGTATTATGAACTACTCTAAACACTTTAAATCATGTAATATGTGATAAAAAAATGTTTATTATTCATGGAGGCATAAATATATATCATAACCCCAATAATATTCCCAAATATTAAGGAGAGCAATATATCCTATGAATTACTTATCTCAAAATAAAAGAGTTAATGACATCATGTTATGTAATAATATGAAATTGTATAGAATCACATTCTACCTTGCAAAAACTATTTCATCAAATAAATGCATACATCATCAAAGAATATATGAAACATGTGATGCAAGGAATATAAGTTTTATGTTAGGATAGCTATTAAAATTAGGCACACAATAGTAACCATAATTATTATAATAATTATATAAGACAACAAAAAAGTGCATGATATGAATCATGACACCAAATATAAGTGGGAAGATGCATGTTTTAGATCATGGAACCAGAAAAATATTTTAAAAATCATAAATATCATTAGACAATCATATATTATCCATTCATAATAACACAATTTGATGGAAAATTTGAACATAATATCATTCAATGTCACACAAGGCCCAAGGGATACATGCAATGGACAATAAAATGTCATAAACAAGGCCAATATCAACACATAAATTCCAATAAAAAGTCACACACAAGGTATATGGGCACACATAATATGAAAATAATGATTATACTATTATTAAAGGAAACCAAAATAATAAATCATAGAACAAGTCAAACTACTCCATGCAATCAAGGTATGTCAATGCCATAACATAGAATAATAACATATCCATGAAATTTATAACTATAAATGATATAAGAAAGTTAAATAAATGTGTAAGCTAGAAATATATATCAATATGTTAAATGGAAAATTCATATAAATATATAATTTTTTTCAATGTTGCCTATGCAATAAGATTCATAAACATTGACATAGATCTTGGGTATAGGAATGCCATGCATTTATTCATCCATTTATCCTATGGAACATATATGTATTGTTTCTCACTCAAATACCATGAGATGCATGTAAATATGATGAGGTATATATAATGCATCAAACATATCATAAATGTAATTTATTAATAATTAAAATAGCAAACAAATGATGCTTAGGTATTGATTTTTGCTTCTCTAAGTATTTTTATTTTATTTTATGTTTTAAACATTTTTCACATGTGAATATATTAAACATATAAATAATCATAGTAATCATATGGGTCTATTTCACTTATATTTATATCTTCCTTTACACTTTTCAAAATATTGTGCATACATATTGCATTTTCTCAAATTTGTATGATAGTCCACATGTTGTCTTTTTAGTTTTATTTGAAGTGTTTTCCCCTTGGTTCTCTTTGATACTATCATGTTGAATCATGAATTCATTTAATTAATGAAAAAAGTAGATGTATTGATTTTTTTTTTATCTACTATAGATATCTATTCTAACCGTTGTTAACCCAATTTAAACCTAAATTGATTGGTAGGATTCATCACCCATATGCATATCTCAATGACCTATAATCCATAAATGATCAGTAGAGTAATATTTATAATTAATTTATAAAAATGTATAATGTGTTATAATTTTTTAATGTCACATTACATTTATTGTTATAATTTAATATGAAACATGGTATGTAATTTTTTACATCAACATAAATCTCTTAATGATAATCACCATCAATGTGCTTTATATATGTTATTATATGTATTTAATATATATTGATAATTAGGATTAATATTTATATGTATTGTATATGTAGGTTGAGTTATATAATAATTGTTATTGATGTATTTCATTAACCTTAATTATATATTCATTCACGAGTTTTTAAGTTTATTTAATAATTCTATGTAATTATTTACTCCATGACTAGTGATTATATGCGAATCTAAATATAAATTTCCTTCTTGATTTGATAGATATATAGGATTTATATGTTTGGTAGTTGATAATATAATCAAGTTGTTATTGGGTATCATTTTTAAGATGATGCTTGGGTAATTTTTAATACATGTTACATGTAATGGTGTTGAATTTTTGGTGTCTCAGAACTTCACATTATTCATTCAACTATGTTGAAAGTATTTAGAGTATGAAATGTTTACTTTTTTATGTGACCAAGATATGTTTTATTTACAAATGTTTACCTCAGTTTTGAATTAATCATATGAGAATCATAATTTTAAATAACATTACAAAAATTATTTGAATTTTGATTTTGTTTATTATCTAAAATTGTTATCTTTTACTTACCCTTTGTATATTGTTCTCAAGGTCAAAATTTTGAATTATCACTTCTATTTACATATGAATTGCCTTGATAATATCTTTGGACACTAGGTGTAAACATATTATGATACAATTAATAATTTGGATCAATAAACTTGAATTATAGGTTTTAGAAAATGATCATAAATATTGCCCTATATAATGTTAACATCATAATCATTATCATACCAACTTGTGACAATTCAATTTGGATTATATAAATTTATAACCTAGGGGAGAATTATAATTGTATGATTTTTATAGACCCTAGATTTTGGTTTCTTCTTTGATTATTTATTAGTTTTCATAATTGTCTCTTTGTCATTTTATTTAATTGTTTTTGCTACCTCATATGCATGAATTTTATCTAGTGGAATGGATTTTAATGGATGTATTATATAATAATTCATAAAATTTTCTTTTTAATCACCCTAATTATTTTATTGTGTCATTTTATAATATTTCAAGGAATTATCATTTATTAGGAATGCATAAAAATATCTATAATGAGTGAAATTTGCACATATTTATAATATATATTGTACTAGTTATATAACGTGTCTCCAATTTTATCCAAAAATAAAATTGTAATGTATATAATTAGACACAACATGAAAAATTTAGATACTATATTAGGTCCTAAATTCCCATCTAATTATATTTACCCAAGTACTGATGCAAAATGCTATCAAATATTCATATTATTTGATTTAATTTTTTAATACTATCCATATTGATATTAAATTATTGTAATAAATCTATGATATGAATGTTCATTCATGATTCATTGTCCATCAATACATGTTTAAATTATTTTATTTTAATTTAAACCTGAATGGACACTTGGAAGATTTTTATCTATTGTGTGTTTTATAGGTGAGTATACCTTTCTGAAATAAATTATCTTTTATGTATTCCTTAATTATTCATTAATAAAATTATGAAAGATCCATATCATTTGGGAGATTATTTTCGTGTAATTTCACATATAATATGTCATTGTAAATAATTTACCTATATATATTAATTCAAGGATAAAAATATTAACATGTTTCTATTTTTGATGTTCAATAATATCATACACTTTGGCTTGTGTGGATATCCTTATGGAAGGTTGATGGATTTGAGTAGAACATGTTGACTACCTCCATTACACAATGCATGGTGGCTACCCTACCTATTATACTTATGAAATGATGGATTTCACAATATAATATAATCTTTCTGATTATAATGGGGTTGGGATGGTAGTTGGTAAAAACTTGTGGTCAAGGGGGAGGAGGAAAAAATTTATTCATGATTTCTGTTAAGAACTAATGGTAATAGGAAGTAAAAAAGACTAAATTTTTAATTATTATTCCTTTAGTTATTATTTTTCAATGATTTGATTCATGTAATTACATTTAAAATAAATAAAAAATAATGTTTAATGATTACATTCATAGATTTAATCAAGAAACATGAAATATTTATATCCGTTATAGCCATAGGTAATTTTTTAAATAGGGAAAAACAAATTAGTTATAAAAATAATTTTTAAATATAAAAATATGAAATATTAGAGTGAAGTATGAAACCCAAGTGAAAACCTAGTGTTTGGATATGTTTAGTATATAAACATGTTCACTATAATGTTTTACCTAATTTTTAATTAATTTGATATAAATTTGAATTAATTTACATTATATAATGTATAAATTTAAAAAAAATACAAATTCAAAAGATAAAGTTTAATTTGATAATTATTTTTTTATAAATATAATAGATTTAAGTGAATAAGATACTTAGCAATTTATTATACTCTACAGGTTGGAGATTAAATGAATATGACAAAAATGAATATAAACTAGTATCAGTAGATTGGATAAGTAACTAAATCTCTAGATGAACCTTTATATAATTGTCCAACTTTGGATGGTACAATATTATGCTATGTTTTGTAATATAAAAGTTTCATTTAGGTGAGTTTTTATTCTCCATATTTTAATAGACCTTTGTGCATTCTTATAAATCATCTCTATGTACATTCTTCAATGGATATTTTTGCACACACTTTTATAAAAAAAAATTTATTTTATTTCAAATCATAGATCCAATTTAAACACTAGTAAAGGTAAACAAGGTTTTTTATATGATCCAACCCACTCCCTAATGAATGGTTGAGTGATTCATACATATCCAATACTATAAAGAGGTAATTCAATCTACATATACTTTTTTATGTTAGGGATATGTGTGAAATAATATCCCTTTAATAAATGTAACATGTGATCCAACTTTAAATTCTTTGAAAATGAGATACTCTAATTGGATTTGAGTTGTTTTAGACTAGGTTAGGACTAGTTCCTTGAGACTAATTATGAATTTTAAGTAATAGGTAAGTCCTTTTGAATGTTCAAATGTGTATAATAATCTTTATTGAACAATGCTAGATGATTTTATATATGGAATATGATTACAAATATTGTGTATTTATATGAGACTATTTGGGTACATTCTCACACAAACTACATGAAAAACATATCTATTGACCCATAATAATGATTTGATTTCTAAAAGTGATTATTTCTTAGCATGGGATGAGTATATTAAATTTGAATGAGTTAAATTTTCCAAATATTTTAAGTCTGGTAGTTCTTTCTAGATGAAATGAACACTTATATCATTATCTAAATATACCTTAAATATGATTATGAACATGTAAGGAATAGCCTAGGAAATTTATATAGGCGACTCATAGGAGATCAAGAAGGTTGCACCCATGGAAAGATTATAGATTAGAGAGAAGGATGAATAAGATCCATATGTGTGAGTAAAGTTCATGTAAGGTGAAGGTAGGTAAAGAATCACATTTCCAAGAAA
>JARHVA010002327.1:627500-637500 GCA_037957365.1 Torreya grandis
TCTTCATCTTCATACATGTCTTCTAGATCTTCTTGTTGTTTTTCTTGTTTCATGAGCTTCTCCAATGACTCATATATGTCATTCACTTTAGCAACCTTCATACCTGCATACAAAACATTCAAAGCCACCTTAGAATCAAAATATTTAGGCCATGAAGCCTCTTGGCTGCCTTCACATTCTTGCTCCTTGATCAAAACTATTTTTACCTCTTTGTTTTGCTCTTGTCTTGTTTCACTCTTCCCAATGCTGTCTTCACCATGGCTTATACCTGTATGTAGCTCTCTTGAAGAACTAAAGAGCTCTTCCAACATTCTCAACTCTTCCTTTAGTGAGTTCTCATCTATCTCACTATTCTCTTCATCAAACTTGGGCTGATCAACTTGAAATAATTCTTGTCCTTTACTAGCCTTACTCTTCATCTCATCTTTTCTTAGCTTGTCTTCATATAAACCAACTTCTTCAATATATTCATCAAATACAATTGAAGTGCCCTTACCTTCTGTCTCCTTGCTCTCTTCAATCTCTTCTTGAAGCCATCTTGTTTGTTCTTTGTTTTCAATGAGGCATTGCTTTGCTGCATATTCTACCCTTTCCTCATCATTCATCCATTTGGAATTCTCTCTTTGCTGCATATTAGTCCACACAGCCACTTTCCATTTTTCATTTCTCATGAAAATATCATTGAAGGATTCAAAAACATCATCTTCATAAACAATTTTTTTACCTTTCATATTTGTATCCTCATGCCTTTGGTTGCTTGTGTCAACCTTCACCTTCCTCCAATGATTTCTTGGTGTTGTTGCCTCAACACTCACATCTTCTCTCTTTGCCTTCTTAGGCACCCACATTTGATTCTTCTTCTTATCATTTGACTTCACAAGCCATTTAGGCATCCTATAACCATGCTCTTGTACCAGCACTTCCTGTTGCTTGGGAGTTTGCTTCTTCCACCATTTAGGCATCACATATCCATGCTTAAAATTTCTTTTTGAGGGCTCTATCATCTTCCTTAACTCTTGCACCTGTATATTAGCAGCTTCATGCTCACAATAACAGTCAAAATCAGGTCTTAACACTTCATTTACCTCTTTGATAGCTTGTTCCATAGAGCAATCTTTCTCTTCCTTTGTGCTTGGCTATTCTCTTGCCTCTTCTTGGCATTCAATGGTATCATGGAAGTCATCTTCATCTTCCATCTCTTCTCTTGCTTGTAGGGGTTCCTCAACACCTTCCTCATGCACTAACTAATGCATCTCTTCTTCTTTATCAACAACAATAAACTTTTTATTTTCTCTTACATATTCACTTGTGCACTTGGTGTCTTCTCTTGCACCATTCTCTTCACTCTCCAAGGCCCTTCTCTTGACCTTCACAAAGCTGCTCATACCTACAATTACCCACTCAAAGACAATATTAGATATAAAAACAAGAGACTTATCTTCATCAACACTCTTATCTTTTTAAGTGCTCTTCCTGGCACTTCATCTTTTCTTTCCTCTCTTCTCTTGTTCTCCACAATGAGAACCTTCTTCACAACTTCTTCTTCCTCTTTTTGTTGCTCTCTTAGCAACCTTCTTATCTTCTTCAAGCCTCTATGGGCTTCTCTCTTCTTGGAAATATCCTTTTGCCTTCTTATCCTCTTCATTAGGAGATCAATTGGCCACTTCAACCTCTTCCTCATTGGCCATACCCATGCTTGCCTATTCAACTGCATCCAAGACTCATATCTATCAACAAAATTAGCTAAATCTCTTTTCAAACTATCAATCTCTTTATCAATTACAAAACTGTTTATACCTTTCTTCTTTTGGATGCTTATTTTCTTCTTGGTGCCCTCATATACCTTGCTACTCTGCTCTTTTTTCAGCAATAGTTCCATCTTTGAGATCTTCACCCAAGTCTTTTCGACCTTGGTCTCTTGATCCCTTGTCTCACCCAAGCCTTTTCTCTTTGACTAGTCTTTTGACAATCTCCCTGATCTCACCTAGGCCTTTTGCATCCTAGTCTTTTGATCCTTTTCTAAATCCTAAAACAATTCTTTATACAACACTTTAACAAACACAAATCACAAATCCAAGCTTACCTTGCTTTGGATCTTCCTCTTGATCATTCACTTGCTCCCTTACTTTTGAGCTTCTCTTAGCTGTTCACTAAGCCTTCCTTGGCTTCTTCTCCTCTTAAGCCTCAATGGCTTTAAGCCTTCCTTTTCATCTGTTTGTTTCTCAAACACAATAACTTAAATCAAATATCAAAGGTTACTCATACCTTTCCTCAACAAATCCCAAGAGCTTCAAGCTCTGATGCCAAAATGGTGCACAAAAATTGTTGGCAAAGAAGTCAATGAAAAATCTGTAGCCATATGCTTTTTATGCATGGTATAAGCTTGTGCAGAACTTGTTTCAACACTATACCTATTCTAAGTCAAACCTTTATAGACAATAGCCTCCTCATCATATTTCCCAATACAATAACACTCGCTAGAATTCCACAATACCATTACACAAAATGAACCTAATAAATAATGTCCACTATATTGTCAGCAACATCAACGAGGGGTTGAAGATGGTCCATTCATCTAGAAGTGATATTTGCATTGCCAATAATTAGTTATGACTCAGCCAAAAATACTCGAACATCATCTCAGCACATCTCTCTTAGCAGTGTTACAAGATTTCAGTGCCTCTCTCTTAGAAGTGGCTGATTAATAGCATCTGCCTGATCTTTCAACAGACAAAGGTTTTGCCTTGTGAACCCTTTCGCTGATCTTAGCTATAACCAAGTGGGTCAAAAGAAGTCTAGAAACTAAAGTTTCAATCATAAGCATGATAAAGACACCATTCCATCCTTGTGTAGAAATAAAGCCAGTCAAAAGTGGTCCCAGTGTAACCCCAATAGAACTAGTACCATCAATGATAGTCATGACAGTCAAGGAATTCAACGAACTCTCATGAATTCAAGGATATATAAGAGGTAGAATGATCAATTTATTTTAAAGCATTTCTCTTAGAATCTCACTTGAACTTTTTTTAATCTTTTCTCTACTTCTTAAAACATTAATTGTATATATTACGTTTTGGCTTCTAATTTTCATATGAAATATTATATGGTAAAAGAATTTATAGAAGAAGATGTAAATACATTAATAACACTAGAATAATATGGATTATTTTTATATGTGTCAAAATTTTCCCATGTTGTGATATTTTGAATTAAATATTGATTTTGATTTCACAATTTTTTTATTAACTTGCTCATAATGATGATTTGATCTTGAAGGGATTCACAAGTACAAACCATAGGTAATTTTGATAGAATACACATACAAAAGACATCAAGTGGAGATGTGGGAGATGGATGGGGTTTATGAAGGAAATGTTGATTGGTACTATAAGGTGGATAAACTTAATACTTCAAATAGTAATACATTGTACCTGGTTAGAGGGAAAGTGGCTACCACTATCTTGATGGTTAGGATGAGAATTTATAGCATCATGAAAATATGATTGATCTTGTTCTCATGTTAGAATTGACTCTTTTTTTTAAAAACATTAGTAATATTTGTGCTTTACCTTGTGATTTGATTTATTTTATTGCATGATTATGAATAATTTTCTTGATTAAGGGAATGCAACATTTAATAAAAACTAAAGACATTTGAAATAAAACATATTCATCTACTATATCAAATATATGATGTGAAAAATGTGTATAATCACATTTCATCATCTAAGATGGATTTTTTAAATCATTTAAATAAGGTTGGATTATTTATATTTCTGTTATTATTTTTTCATGGTGTGATCTTTGTAATGAAATACCATTTTTGATTTTTTAGTTCTTATATTGACTTGATCATAATGATGATTTGATATTTAAGGGCTTCACATGTAAAAACATTATGTAATTATGATTGAATATGAATAAAAACACCATATACAAGATATGTGGGATGTGGATGTCGTTGAGGAAGTACATGTTGATTATCTTCATTTTACACTATATGGTGGCCCAAGTTACTACCTCAAATAGTAATACATTGTACCTGGTTAGATGGAAAATAATTGTCACCATTTTTAGGGTTAATAGGAGATCTTATAATACCATGAATATATGACTACTCTTTTCCTATGTTTTAATTGACTTTAAAAACTATATATTAGGTATTCTTATGTTTTACCTTGTGATTTGATTTATTTTATTTCTTGAGTATGAATATTGTTTTTAATTAAAATACATGACATAAAAAATAAATATGTTTGAAACAAAAAATAGTCATCTAGTATAACCATTATATGATGTGCACATTGTCTAAAATTAGATCAAAAACCTTAAGACAAAATTATGAAATTTTAGAAAGAATGTTAGAACTGTAAGGTAAATATAGGGTTTATGTCACATCTTCATTCCTCAACATACCTAATAACCCATTGATTCATGTATTTTTATGTTTATTGTTTAGATAATTATTATTTTTTCTATGTTGAATTTTATATGTTGATTAATGGATAGTTATGTGTTGTTTAATTTACATGATTATTAATTATGGTGCTAACTGTATTTCTATATTATGTACATGATGATCATGTTTGTTTAGTTTATTTATAGAACTATATTATAGATTTTATATTTTTTTAGGCTACCTAACTTAATTTATATGAGGTAGATGTAGGATATAACCATACCTCAAAGTATGATTGAGGGAGGGAATCATCAGATAAGATGGTGTAGATGGAAATATTAGGGGATGATAGATTGGAGACTATGAACCCACACACACACACCACAATAGTTTAATATGATTTGATCAATTTTGATTAGATATATTTTTAGTATGTCTTTGATTACTAATGTGTTATCTATATTTAAATGACTGCTAATATGCTTTTTATTGTAATCCTAATTACTGATTGATGTTCATATTGATCAGGTTATGTTTTACATTTATGTTCTCATATTTATATTATCTTGTATGATGATTCTTTGTAGATGAATAATTGAATCTTTGTATGTATTAAAATGGATTATTTTTCTCTTTGGATATAATCAAACGTGGTATGACATTGTTTTTTTTGGTATACATTGTTATAGTAGTAGATGGGATTCTATTGCTTTGCTTTATTTATGTGTTAAGGTGATTATTAGTATCATTATCAACAGGTTATTATTATTATTATTATTATTATTATTATTATTATTAGAATGAATTTCATAGAAGTCAATTTAATTGTTAAATAAACATAGTGTTAAATCAATTTATGTGTAGTCAATGTTATTATGACTAGGCAAAATCATTCTTATTTTTAAACAATAGTTGTATTATTGATGATATGGAAAAGTCACGATATTTTTTAAAGATTATAATGTTATAATGAGTGACTTTGTATAAGTTGATGGAATTATTTGATGGTCTTGTTAATCACCTTATGCTAAATTGACATTATCATTGAAATTATAATAGTTGAATGACTTTTATAAAGTTGATGTTTAAAGGGATAATATCTAAATGGATTATTATATTGATTTTCTAATGGAATGTTCAAGATTTAGTGTTTTTTTAGTGTCATTGGGTTGTTAACAAGATAATTCAAGATAATCACTTATTTTTGGGACTTTTACATGAGGAAGATGGTTATGACTATTAGTCCTATTAGTGGTTTTTCCATACATCGACTTAGCCATGAATAAAACTTGGAGATTGGTGGAGAAAATGGATAAATAATTTACATGAATTAAGCATGAAACCATATAAAATGGGAGGAGGAAGTGTTAGGGAGATGATGACACAAAATGATAGATGGAATAAAGAGGAAAGGTTCTATTGAGGTCAACATACCATCATTTCTGAAGAAATGGGTACCCTTGTTTTAAATTTTATAAATATGTGATCTAAATTGAAGATTCTCCTTGATCAAATTGTGATCAACATTATATTTATTTGAATACCATTCACACCATGAATTTATTGGCATATTTTCACATGACTCTAGCTTGATATTATTTTAAAAATCACTAAGATTGGATCTTTATGTTTTAGGATGAAGGGTTAATGGATTCCTTTTGGAATGAGTAATTTTGGGGTTTCATGATTTAATTTTAATCTAATATTTTAATATCCTTTGGTATATTGAAAATAAATTTGAATTCATGTTTAATTATTTTGGAATCGTAATTCCAATTACCCTATCTTGAGTCCTTTTTAATCAAATTCAATGTTGGTGGGAATAATTTATGCAGGAACACTTTATATTGACATGGATTTAGTCTAATTTTAATCCTAAAGCTTAGTTATGTTTATTAACATGCCCAAACCTTAGTCTAAAAATTTTCATGTTGAATCCCTTTATGTCACATTTCCCCTTGGTCTATTTTATTAGTAGCATGGTCTTGCTTATTTACAAGGTCCACTTTATTATGTTTTAATACTTAGAAAAAAAATTTAACCTATTATCTTATTATGTTTATCAATACAAAAAAAACTTGGTCCAAAAATTTAAGCCTAAGTTCTATACTTACCTGAGCCTAACTTAATATTTTTTATTAATCATAGGATCGATGGTACATATTTTCTTAGGTAAAGTCATTCCAATGGTGAAAGATAAATTCAATGAGTAAAGAACCTTGATAGATGAGTTAACTCAATTATGTGTGATCAAAATTGAAAATTCAAGCACAACCCCAAGTTAAATCCTAATCATCTCCTCAAATATCAATGGTATGTAGCTTAGTGAACACTTTCCAATCGATGGTGTGTAATATGTCAAAGCTTCAATAGATCCCTAAACAAATGAGAAAGTTTTAAGTGTCACAAGTTTAATAAAGGAATAGTGAATAAACAATGGTGTTTAACGCCTACTATCAAGATCTGATAGAGCACAATAATTTAGACAAACAAGATCTAATGGTGTATCATGAAGGTTGAAAAGTCAAAAAGTATTTAGAGAAAATGAGGAAATGATAAGTTGTACAAGCATGTGACAAAAATTAAATATTGATCATATTTCAAATATTGATGGTATTTGAATGATCGTACACATTCTGATAAATGGTATTTGTAATAAGGGACATCATATAATTGATCAAGATAGACAGGATGCATTTGGCTAAGCAAAGATGATCTAATGGTGAGATATCAATGTTGACATTTCAATTAAGTTCAAGATAAATGTATAATTGACAAGTGTCACAAATATAATGAATATGATAAAGCATCCAATGAAATTTGATCCCTCCAATCAAGATCAATGTCCCACATTATCTATGTAGGAAAATTGAATGAAATTAAACAAAAGGAAGTTTCAAGGGGTAATGGTCATATTTCAAAAGTAAATTAATGAGCTACATACCATGAAGATGGCATGGTGATGCCATATAATTACCACATCATATTAAAATATCTTGTGGGCTTAGAAAAGCAAAGGTATAAATATGACGATCCAAATTAAATCTAAGGCATAAAGGTCATCTAGGTTTAATATGTTGTTACCATTAAATCTCTTTAAAAACCTTCAAAAAATCCCTAAGCACATACATAACCCTAATTAGACTCTATGCTCATTGTAATAAAGTTGAGGGAGATTGGATTGTCACCTGTTCAAGAACAATTCAATCTAGAATTGAACTACATACCACTAGTGAGTAGTTTAACAATTCACATCCATGACAACCCAAAAAATTATTTGAATGGAATATGTGGACCTCTACCTAACTTTAGCTACTGAGGGGAGGATTTTTAAGGACACATAATTTAATACCATATCCCTAAATATAAGAGACAATAATTGGTAGATATTGTTTTGGACCATTAAGAACTAACAACCCATCATAAGAAAGGAGGAGAAGAACATGTTTGCAGGGAGGCTCTACTATGATATAGTTCCCATTCAAATTATGGGTCTCCATTATGTTACAACAAAACCCAAGGTAATGAATGGTATATACATTCTCTCTCCTTAAATATGGGATAATTGATAAGTGCATATTAATCAATTATCACACTTGTATAAATATAACTTATATATCTGCTATAACACTTAAAAATAATTAAAAACTACTTGAACCCTGAGTAGACCAAACCATAATTAGCAAATGGGTCAAGTATAATGATATGAAAAGCATTCCTTCCTTATGTTTATATTCTTTGAACTAAGTGTTTTCATATCTTGATAAGAACATTCCCATAACCCAATTTAGACCTAGGATTAGGATGATCATGACTATGATGAATAGGTTATGTCGATATTCAACCACTACTAATGTGGATAGAATGTGGGTACCCATAGTATATTTTATGGTTAAGAAATAACTCACCCCTCCTATTGGTGAGGTTATCAACACCTATTCTAGTAGATAGATTTTTACATTCAAGAAAATGACTAAAACCTAATTCTATATAATGTCATACCTTCTAGATGCCTTTATTGACACAATAAAGATTACTAATCTTAGAGAATGGTCACCTAGTGGAACTCTAATAGTTTCATAATATTATTTATAATTACACATAATCAAATACAAGAACCACATCCACTTCATTTGTGACTATGTTAATCTAGCCTTAAATAAGGCCATCACTGGGAATCCAATGTCAAGAGTCATCCCCTTAATCAAAACTTAAATTAAGTCCATGGGAGACATATGGATATACCTAGATTACACCATCATAATAATTGAAGGAATTTAGGTCTAATTCATCAAACTACCAATCCATGTCCCTAATGATCTAGTAGAATAGAAGGTAGCATATCAGTTATTCCATGGAATAGAAGGTTTATGTACAATCAGAAAGAAAGAAATCCTCCATAACCTCTCAATAACTATTGGGAGGACCATATTCAAAAAATAAAGAAATTTAAGTAGCATCCAAACACAAGACATCATTAAATTTATAATATGATGAGATAAGGTAGTGGGATCCCTAACATAGGGTTAAAAGACACTTCATGCCTAAAGGAATAAATGTGTCTTATGATCACTAGCCTAGTGCTTATGACCCAATGTTTATAGAGGCATCTTCATTCTCTAGGGTCATGAGGAGATTAAATAAATACACCATTCTAGAAGCTAGGATGATGAGGGATCAAAATGGAAGTGATGACATATGGTAATTAGGGCCAAGGCAATATTACTTGTTAGCTAATACACCTTTTAGACCCCTTCTAGCCCAATCAAAATTAGAGCCTAAGATTGAGGAAGAAATTGAGCAAAGGCTAGTAGAAAGGAGGGATAATGAAATAGCATCATGTTCAACCTAGGTTTAATAACAAGGATCACCACTTGAAGAAGTTCACATGGTATCACTAGACCCTAGGAAGACCATTAAAAATGTCCTCAAAATTCTATCATGGGCTTATGAGTCTAAAGATGAATAAATAGAGGAAACAGAATAAGATAAGGGGAAGGGAGTGTTGGATCTAGTTCTTTTGGATACCCCTAAAAGAAAGGTTGATTTGGAAATGGTCCTAGTAAAGAATAAGAAGCCTAAAGTTACTCTCACCCATCCTTTAAATGAATTCAAGCTCTGTAGTAAAGAGAACGTGATTTATGGCCCTGTCATACTATAATGGTTAATCTATGGTAAGTTGAAAAAATAGCTACTATTCAACCTTTTTGGGTCATGATGAAGGCCATCAATATCCCCGTACATCAAGAGGTTAAGCCATGGATCCTAGATTTACAAGAAGAAGAAGAGAGAAGGATGGCTACTCCAAGAGAGTCAATTGGGGCATATATGGATATCCCTAAGTCATAGGTGATCCAATCCTCAGTTGGTGTCTAATTTAACCCAACAACAACCAACTTTTAAAGGTTCATAAAGAATAAATCCATAGTTGGTGGAGAGGAATTCACTTTCTAAAAGATGGAACCTTTTGTTGGATTAACTTTAGTTAGAGGAAAAGATCCTAGAAAGGACCTAATATTTGAATAAAATTATCTTTAAATATATTAGGCTCAATCAGATCAATTATAAACAATTAAGAATGGAATATTACATTAAAAAAAT
>JARHVA010002327.1:642500-697500 GCA_037957365.1 Torreya grandis
ATGCTACATTAAATGCATTACAAAGAGGAAGTTTTGTGCAGGGGCCATGCTAGAGTAGGTTACTAGTCTTGACTTTGGTGTTTGACTCATATAAAATGTCTTCTCTAAAGCATGGGTTTCCTGATCCTCTGAAAGGTAAGGCCACTCCTCTTTATGATACTTACATGACTATCCACTCATCTTTACTCAAATGAAGAAAAATAGGCCACATCATTGAATGCTTGTGCTCTCTGATATCCACCTAGTGGACTGTTCCACCCACTGGAATAACTCTTCCACTGATGCTTCTATATTCCTGTCAGGTTTCCTCTTTCCTTTCTATATTTTATCTCTTCCTCATGTTCTAAGCTCTCGGGGTTACCTTCTCACCTTCTACTAGATTCTTCAGCTCCTTTCTTAGTAGATCATTGAGTTTGTCCTCAGGTCTACATTATTTTAAAATCAATGGTTAATCTATTATCCTAAATTTTATGTCCACGGGGATGTCACCAGTCACTTGAACCATTTTGAACCTTGAACCATCTTTTTAGAGTTCACAGATTCAATGGTTCAATAGTTCAACGGTTTTGTGCCTTAATATTTTATGTTTTGTAAAGAGTCATGTTCACTCAGTCTTCTTATGAATTCAATTTGTATCATTGAACCAACTATTTCAACCTTTCACTGGAACCTTCTACTCGAACCATTTTGAATCAGAGTTCAATGGTTCAACAGTTCAACAGTTCAATGGTTTAGTGGCCTTGATTTCAAATCATTGAACCCCATCGATGAATCATGTACAATTAAACTCCAATGTTGAACCTTACTTAGAAATTCTTTAGGAAATGCCTTCAAGTATTTTTAATTTTTCCTTGTTCATTTTTTTGATTGAAAAACCCTTTGAAAATGAGAGATTTCCTTTTACCGAAAAGACTTGGGTAATTGGATAACTTGACTGCTCAAAAAAAATTTGAGAAGGAAGGAAACCATTTCTTTTTAGCCTGGAAGACCAAAATAGTTAACATGTTGACTAAAAAAATGAGTGGTCAATTTTGGGGACAATAGCAGGCTCCAATTGGGGAACTTCCATTGATTGTACTCTAAAACAATTGAAAGGAGTAGAAACTAGAATCCAATTGCCTTTTTCCATGCCTTTGGCCTTGGAGTCATGCCACCAAGAAGAGAAAGACACCCAAAAAAGAAACAAACAAAACAAAACGAAAAAAATAAAGACTATACAAATGTACAAATGAACTTAGCTAATACTTCAAGAATTAAAGTGCTTCAAATGTTGCCCACTGCGAGGCAGTGAAAATCGTGTTCCATCTTGATATATTAGTAAGAAACTATTTTTACCCCAGAATCAATGACTGGTGAGTGGATCTCTCCACTAGGAATCAAATTTTATATGCATTCTTCTTGGTTTTCTCCTCTTGCCCCACAACAAGACTTGATCTCTAATCTAAAAACAACAAATCCTTACTCTCTTGTTAAAGAGTTTCTTTACCTGATTTTGATGTGTAGTAACATGGTCCACTACCATGGTTCATTTCTCTTCTAGTCTAGTCAAGCACATGATTTTATGGTCCCCATTAAACACCTGCCAATGGTTGGCATTATCACAGACACTTGGTGTAAAGACTAGCTCAATAGTGTACTTGTTCCTTTTAAAATCTTTGTGAGGAACCATGAGTGTTGCAGAGACAACCAATGAATCTACATGATCATTAAACTCTTTGGGCACCACCAAAATACTAAAAGCATCAAAACTTTCAATATAATCCCATACAAGATTGTGATAATGTTGCAATCTTTCATTTTTGGTTTGATACAAATTTCTCATTTGGTAGACCACCAATTTAGCATCTCCTTGGGCATGAAGAATCTTAACACCTTTAGCAAGAGTAGCTTTCAATCTGAGAAATAAAGATTCATACTCGGTGGTGTTTTTTGTGTTATTGAATTGCAAATTATATGAAAAGGGGAAAATATCTCCTTATGGAGATATCAAAAAAAAAAATGGTTCTAGAACTGGTAGAAGAGCAACTAGCATCGAATTATAAGTTCCAAAGATCATTAGGATTTGATATTTTTATAGATTTTTATTTGCTAGGGAGGGAAGATCCTTTTTCACCTAAACTTTGCCTTAACAATTCTTCTAATTTTCTATCTGAATTATTTGAATTGTCACCCAATGAAATTTTGTCTAATGAAATAGAAACATTTTCAGTGGACAGAAAGTAATTACCCATTCCTGAGGATTCAAACAAAATTTGAGATTCAGGGTCTGACATTTGGGTGACAATATATTTTGACTCATTTTTAGGAAGGAACTTTTACATGATGCCTTTAATAGGTATGATTGCTTCAAACATATCCATATTCAACTCTCCACCTACATCCTTACAAACATTACATTCGAGCAAAAAGCCATAAGAAGCTGGAACATTAGCCACTAAGACTATCATCTTAATCCTCTTATCTGGAAAAGCCATAAATGTAAATTGGGCATCTTTGATTTGACCCAAAAGTGGAACTTACTTATTTTCCATGGAGAAACATCTCCCAAAAGTTTTAGTTAAGGTAAGACTGAGAGAGTCTGCTACCTTGACAGGCATGACATTGTTAGAGGCTCCAGAGTCTATTATATAGTTGCTCACCTTATGACCATTAATCAAAAGGAAAACATAGAAAGGTTCTATTTTCCTAGGGGCAATAGTAGGAGTAATGAAAAGATTATTTTAGTTGGCATCATTCTTTGGGGGATCATGAGTTGATTTTGAAAAATATTGTCCTGTAGGGATTGTTTTGCTTTTGATGCATTCAGGCAACCTATCTAACTGCTCATGGTTGAGTTGTAAGTATTCAAACTTAGATATTTGGATCTTGGTCTTCCTAATATGATCAATTATGTTAAATAATTGAAATGAACTAGAATTAGAGGAAGGAAGTCCATCATTATGGGTTTTAATGTGTGTGGGACTAGTCTGAGAAATGGAAGTAGAAGGTACAAGGTTGTTTGAGGTACTTACTTTCTTATTGATCACCAGGTCCTTTGATTTGAAAGGCAGTGAAATCTCCCATTTCAAAATTGAAATTACTAGCTAAGGTTCTTCTCCTAATTTTCCCTTATCAGTTTGTTGATTTGATTGGTTATGGGACCTAGTAAAAATAGTGTATGATCCATCAAACACTTCTCCCTTTCTTTTAGCTTCATCTTGGTAATTCAAAAAACCAATGTTCGAGTCACCAGCTAATTCTTATTCTCATTTTACAAAGAGATTAGTGTCATATTCTTGGTCCAACTCAGGTTAGAAAGAGAAATCATGTTCAGCTTCATGATAACCAACTGCTGAGATAGCTGGTGACGCTTCAATGGCAAGATTCCCCTGTACGGGAGGAAGGTGATTAGGTTTCCCTTGATTCTTGACAACATTGCTTTAATATGAATGGTTAGGGAATGTATTCCTTGGTATATCCTAATAAGAAGGAGGAGCAAACATTCCTTGGGCCATTTGCCTTTCCAGAGCTAACAACTCATATGCTAAATTTTGCACCATAGGATTAGTGGTGCTTGTAGAATAATTTTTAGCAGGTGAAGAAAGTTTATTTCTATTAGGATCTCTTCTTATCTTACTTGTAAGGATAATATCATCTTTGACCTCAGTAGCCAAAATCTGAGCTACAAAAAGATCTATATGGCCAACCCACCTCGATAGAAAACTTACATCAAAAAGTTGAGAATTGATGAAAAAGCACTTAAGATTTTCTAGTGTTGGCTAAGTAATTATAGGAATCTTGTTCCTTAACTTATCAAATTTATCGATGAAGTCTTGCATAGGCTCATGAGGCTCCTTTTTCATTTGTGTAAGCTGATCCAACAAGGTGTGTGCATCTTCGATGGGTTTAAACCTAGCCTCAAACTTGGCCTTGAGAGTGTTCCAGTCAGTTATAGTTTGAGCTTGAAGATGATAAAATCAATCTACAGTACCACCTTGCAATGTTTCTAAGAATAGTCTTACCACTATATCTTCATATTCAACACCTATCACACCATAGGCTATGTAGAAAGCTACAATATGCTTATCAGGATGAACTTTTCCATCACCATAGAACTTGGGAAAATTATTTCTTGAACTATGAGGTAGTTCATGTAAAGGTGGGGTTAGATTTAGGGGGCCAAAGGTGCTACCCCAAGGGCCTTGGGATACCATGATATGATGATTGAAAGGATAGATAAAAAAATCTTTGTGGAGTATGTATAGACAAAGCTCTGATAGTAGAGGAAAGAGAAGCTTCAACTGGTATTGGAGACCTGACGTTGGTAGGAGGAAAACTCCTAGTTCACTAGAGGTGAGCTTGTGGAGGAGAAAGATCAAAATGATTTTGTTGCATAAAATCAAATACAAGATCAACAATACCTTGAGCTCTTTGGATTTACATATACAATGGATCTACTAGAGTATAAATGGAAAATAAATGGCAATGCTTTAATTTGAAGCTTGAGTCTTCAAATTATGTGTTCTTCCCTAGCAGAGTTGCTAAAAATTTCTTGGGTGAATATTTTGTCATCAAGTAACTAAAGGAAAAATGTGTATATCAACCACAACATAATGAGAAAAATCTCTCCTCTCAGCAAGGGGAGGCTCCCTATAAACTATAATATACCAATATAAATTGAAAATAGACTCAGAGGTGAGGTCATAATATCCGTCTCTTTTTTCAGAGATGATGTTCACAAGGTAAAGGAAAATTCCTATGTAATAATTGAAAGAAATTCTCTTCTTTCAAAAATGATGTTCAGTAAATAGTAGGAATACTTCTCGGGTAGTAACTAGATCCACACGAAACCCACGAAAGCAAAAAATCTTTCATTGCTTCTCTTACTAATTTAGGACTAATATCATAGTAGAATGAAGTGTAGCACAAAGTCTCAACTAAAAACTATAATAGATTATATGATCACAAAGGATAAAAGTAGTTTAAAGCCTTTCTAATATCCTTTGTGCTAAAATGAAAAACACACACGCTAAAGAAAATTATGGTAGCATAAAGTCTCCACAATCGACTTCAGGACATCTTCCATATTATTTTCACTTGATCTACTTATTTGATCAAATGGATAAGACTATATTTAGGAAAGAGACATAAGAATAATTTATTACATAACACAAGTTATTTCAACACAAAGTTTGAAAGGTCACTTGCTATCTCATTCACCTGATAAAATATGATTAATAATCTGAGCTCAAAGTCTAAAAAATGCCTTTCAATTTGGGCAGAGTTTTTTGCTTCTAATAACTGAGAAATCTCCTTATCTAAAAATGAGAGATTACAATATATAGCATCCAAAGAAAGACTTTGGTGCTTGTTTTCACAAAATGGTCCATGCTGCATTAAATGCATTGGAAAGAGGAAGTTTTGTGTAGGGGCCATGCTAGAATAGGTTACCAGTCCTGACTTTGGTGTTTAACTCATATCAAATGTCTTCTCCAAAGCATAATTTACTTAATCCTCTGAAAGGCAAGGCCGCTCCTCTTTATGATACTTACGTGACTGTCCACTCATCTTTACTCAAACAAAGAAAAATAAGCCACACCAATGAATGCTTGTACTCTCTGATATCCACTTGGTGGACTATTCAACCCACTAAAATAACTCTTCCACCGATGCTTTTAGATTCTTATTAGGTTCCCTCTTTCCTTGCTATATTTTGTCTCTTCCTCATGTTCCAATCTCTTGGGGCTATCTTCTTACCTTCTGCTGGCTTCTTCAGCTCCTTTCTCAGTGGATCATTGAGTTTGTTAGGTCTGCACTATTTTAAAATCAACAGTTATTCCATTATCCTAAATTTGACATTTGTGGGGATGCCACTAGTTGCTTGAGCCATTTTTAACCTTGAACCATCTTTTTAGAGTTCATAAATTCAATGGTTCAATGGCTCAATGGCTCAATATTTTATGTTTTGCAAAGAGTCACATTCACTTAGTCTTCTAGTGAACTCAATTTGTATCATTAAACCAACTTTTTTAACCTTTCACTAGAACCTTCTACTCGAACCATTTTGAACCTTTGAACCATTTTGAAGCAGAGTTCAATGGTTCAACAGTTCAATGGTTTAGTGGCCTTGATTTCAAATCATTGAACCCCACCAATGAACCATGTACCATTAAACTCCAATGTTGAACCTTACTTAGCAATTCTTTAGGAAATGCCTTCAAGTATTTTGAATTTTTCCTTGTTCATTTTCCTGATTGAAAAACCCTTTGAAAATGAGAGATTTCATTTTACCGAAAAGACTTGGGTAATTGGATAACTTGACTGCTTAGAACATTTTTGAGAGGGAAGGAAGCCATTTTTTTTGGCTTGCAAGACCAAAATAGTTAACATGTTGATGACAAAAATAAGTGGCCAATTTTGGGGACAACATGATTAAAACCTCAAATTAGTTTTGAGGTAGATATGCATGGGCCATATACCAAGGATTGTGTATTCAATAAGGTAGTCAAGAAGGAACAGAAGCTAAAATATCTTGCTCATGTGAAAGATAAGTTTAAGATAAAATGTGGAAGTTCTAAACTAACCTTCAAAAATAAAAATTAGAAGAAAAAGAATGGAGACTCCAAGAACCAGTTTAAGATCCATAATTCTAATTTTAATATTTACTTAGGGAATAGGAAAATTGGAAATGGTTTCAAGGGATACCAATAGTTTGATAAGAAATAACCACCTTGAGGTTCTTCATTTGTGGAGATGACCATTACACTTGAGAGTGAACTCAGGATAAGATATGGGGAAATAATAGGGATTATGATTCTCAATAAGGAACTTTTTAGTAGTAGATTCATGCAGTTGTTGATAATTATCGAGATGAATTATAAGATTCTCCTTTTGAACTATCAAGTATTTTGTTTGATCATCTAGTTTCTATTATTATTGATATTAGGGTTTAAAAATGTTTTATTTATCATAATGTCTATAAAAGCTGGAGCTATGTAAAATACATAGTTGATAAAGTATGGGATTGAGTCAAAGGTTAAGGTTGACATGATTTTAGTGGAAGTTGAGTTTAGGTTGCCTAAATTCACTAAAATAGTATATTTGTATTATACACCATTAGGGCCATATGATGTTATCCTATGAGTCAATTGGATTATGGAGAAAAAATCTAAGGTTTATTTTTATATGAAGAAGGTAGATTATCAAGATGATTTTAGAAATTAGACACAACTTGAGGGTGAGAAAAGAGAGTTGAAGCTTAGGCAAAACTCTATAATTTAGTTAAAGAAGGATCAGAGAAAGGGATGTCAAGAATTTATTATTAAAATAAATGAGAGGGAGGAATCTAAAGAACCATCCATAAAGTATTATCCTTTTAAAGAACTTTTAGGATGTGTTTCCATAATAATTTCTTGGACTACCACCCAAACATGTGTTTTATTTCTTGATAGACATCATACCTGGATCTAAACTTCAATACAAGGCACCATACTAGATGATAACTAATGAATTGGTTGATTTGAAAGTTCAAATATAGGGGTTATTATTTAAAGGGTTGATTCAAACTAGTGTGTCACTATGGGGTATACCAGTGGTGTTCATTAAGAATATAGATGGTACTTTTCACCTATGTATTGATTACAAGATGTTAAACAAGGAAATAATCAAGAATATATATCTACTACAATGCATTTATGATATTTTTTATCAAATGTGAGGGGAAACTGTCTTTTCTAAGATTGATATTATAGAAAATTATCATCATTAGTTTCTAATCCAAGATGAAGATATCCTAAAAAAACATTTGAAACATGATATGGGCATTATGAGTTCATAGTGTTACCTTTCAGGTTAACAAATATTCTAACATAATTTATGAATCTCATGAATAGTGTGTTCAAGGATTATCTAGACCACTTTGTTTTGGATTTTATAGATGATGTATTCATATATTATAAGTATGAGGAAGAACATCTTCTGTATTTAGAACTATTTTTGCAGCATTTGTGAAATCACAAATTGTACAAAAATTTATCCAAGTGTGTATTTTTCCAAAAATAAGTGCAATATTTGGGACACGTTATCTCCATAGATGGAATTTTAGTGGATATAACAAAGATAAGAGGCATAATATAATTTCTAACACATAAGAATGTTCATGAAGTAATGAGTTTCATGGGATTAACAGGCTATTATAGGAAATTTATTATAAATTTCTCAAAGATAGATAATCCAATTACCTCTCATTAGTGGAAGAGTCAATGTTTTATCTGGTTAGACAAGTGTGAGAAATACTTTTAGGAAATTAAAAGGAGGCTTAATTCGATGATTATGATAATATTTCTTGATGCTAATGGTTAGTTTTAAGTTATTATGAATGTATCTATAGATGGACTTGGATGAGTTCATATGTAGGATGGTTTAGTTGTAGCATATGAGTCCATGAAATTGAATACATATGAGGCGAATTACACTCCTCATGATATATAACTTTCCATAATATTGAAGGCCTTACATATTTGGAGGTATTATCTATTGGAGAAACCATTTGAGCTTAAGACTGACAACTCGAGACTTAATTACATATTCACCCAACTAGCTTTGAATGCACATTAGAGAAATTGGTTAGAATTTGTATCTCATTAAAATTTTGATATTAAATATATCAATGGAAGGGAGAAAAGAGTTATAGATTTTTTGAGTTGAAAAAAGTACATATTAGCCTTAAATACTATTAGGAGTACATTGTATGATCAAGGAATTAAATTGTCACTAGGAGATGAATTATATGATCAAGTCAAGAAACCTTTATTAGAGAATTCTCAAAATCCCAAGTATAAATTATTAAAGTTTGAAAGTGATGGTATTTTGAGGTATAATGGTAGGATGTACGTGCATGATAGAGAGAATCTAAGGACCACAATATTAAATGAATTGCATAATGCCCCATATTAAGGACTTTTAGTGTAATTATTAATGAATTTTGACCCCCAAGCTCAAAATGTCAACCCCTATAGGTGAAAACGTTTGGCCATGTAATGATGACCTAGTTTAATGTCTTGTTATGCCTTATATAGCTCTCTAATAGTCTTATTAAAACCTTATTAGATTTTTTAAGGTTTATTTCGAGAAATTAAGTTAAATTCCTATAGTGGTGTTCTAGTGGATTAGTATTCTCATAGATTGATGACAATTATTCAATAAGTTTTATGTTTTTAGTTGTCCATCAAGGTCATGTCAAGCCTTAATCAACCTATACAAACATATCATGATGTTTTAGAGTGTATAAGGTTGATTTTTGAATTTTAATGTATTGTTTAATGAAAAAAAAGTGGTTTTTGACTAAAATCAACTTATAGTAAATATTACCAAGTGAAAAATATATAAACCACACTTCCCAAATACCTTGGATCATTAAATAATTACCACACCTGCCTGCAAGTCAGATAAAAATTAGAACCTTGAGTTTGAACGCCAAAGAAGGGAGTTAAGAGACTTGTATAGAATTAATGAGATTAATTTAAATTTAAAATGGTTTATAGACATCCTTTCATCTCTAATTTTTCATATTATATATTTGGATCAGGTTTCAAGTCCAATAGTTGTGGAAAACTATCTCTATCCTCCACCGCTCCCTTCACAAGCTCATGAAGACTATTTTTAGATGCATGGCACAGGACATATAGGTGGAGTTGGGGTATAATATTTTATCCATAGGTTAGGACTGATGTAGGATTTCAATTTTTTGCATTGGTAATTGTATTGAATTACTCAAATTTATGAACAATTGAGAAGGAGATAAGGTGCTTTTTTAGGCTTTAATCCCCACAGACTAAGTTTTGTTTAACTATAATTAAAGTTTGATCTCATTAACTACATGCAATAAATTATAATGAATCCATATATGTATATTAATGTATTTTAAACTTTCATCCACCATGTTGGCATGTGTGGGAAGTGATTTGGCTAGGAGAGCTACTCTTTTGCATAGTTTACAAGTGATTGCTAATGTTTCCTTATGTTTTAGAGTTATCCGCATGGCCTAATGAATACAAGTGATTATAAATTATATTATAATATATTATCAATACATTTAATTACCTTTCATTATATAATAATTTCATACTAATTTAAAAAAGGTCACATCAACATTCACCTTTTAGACTATGTTCTAGTGTTTCCTACATAATATGATGAATTGAGTGGGGTCTAAATCTGCATTTCCAAAATATTTTGAGAGTTATAAATTGTTGATAAAAATTTTTATGAAAATATATTAGATCCTTAATTATCATTTTTGTAATTTTCAAAGTCTAAAACATAGGGTTGCAGACCTACAAGTGTATAAACCTATAGATTTGTAACTTTGGAAGAATTCTAATGAAAGGTGTCAATGTCTAAGTTATAGACCTAAACATGAAATAATTTTAATGGATATATGTTTTAAGGAAATTAAAAATAAGTTAATATACTATAAAATTTGAGAGCCAAGGAAGATCAGATAAGATAGAGCCTATAAACCTAATACTTCTACAGAGGCTTGATTTTTAAGAAGAAAGTAGGGGTTTGAAAATGTTATAAAAAGGGAAATTGGAAATTTTAAGAAATTAGAAATGAAATTTAAATTATAGTATGAATGCCTTAATTTATCCATGATGTAGTGAGAATATTAGTTTTAAGCTCATGCTAAACTTCTCAAATGGTCACCAATAACCAACCTAAAAAGTGAAAGAAAGAAAATTACAGGTTTATGAAGTATGATGTCTTTAAAGGGATCAAAGGATATAAATAAAGTTAACTATATTATTAATATAATGAGTAAGGTTATCTTTTTCTCATTAGTCTAAATTTAAGATCTTGAGCCATAAGATGCATTTTGATCCCTCCATTGACCACCTACAATCATCTATCGAGAAGGTTATCTCGAACAATGGTGTTGGTGAAGTATAAGTCTTTGAGAAAATTAAATGGTCATAATATCCCAATCATATGATATATCCATGGAGATATTAAGTGAGCGGCAATGGAAGTCCTAAAAAACCTTGAATGCACTCATGATATCCTAATAGCACATAAGATTTGTAAAATGAACAAACTAGCTCCAAAACTTTAGAGAATGGTAGAGTTCATGAAAAGCATGGTGTTTAAATTATATACATGTATGAACAAAGTGATAATTTTTTTTGAATATATATATATATATATATATATATATATATATATATATATATATATATATATATATATATATTATAAAGGAGGCTGGGATGACTAAACGAAGTTACACCAAAACCCTACTTGCTTAGCTAGTCATACACATGTCTACTTACTTTTGAAAAGTCTTTGATGATTTGAATAAGTTTATAGGTCTGTATGGGGAATTATGGAAAGTAAAACAATTGGATATAATTTCAAAGTGATATCATAACTCCATAAAAATCTCAAACCCACCAAGAGATGAAGCTAATGATGATAATCTTTATTCTAGGCTAAACAAGCCTAATTACATACACATACCTATGAGGACAGCCATCAGTAAGTGTTTAGTTGGGTTTGAATTAAACACCTTGAGAATATGGTGATAATTATATACAATAATTTCATTAATTTATAATCCCTGAAAATGAGGCAAATGACTCAAATAATATACTAGGGTCAGTTTGGTGTACTTGGCTACAAACCCTAGGCTTGAGTAAATGAGCTTGTAAGAGACCTAATGGAGAAAAGTGGTGAATATGACAATTTATATAAGTCAAGGTGGATGTAATAAACCTTTTGAGGTCATTTTAAACTCAAAAATACATTTAAATCACCACGTACATGCCCAATGTTTCTTGGCATCATAAAATACAGTCTACCAGCCCGAGAAGTCACCTTCTCTTACTTAGTACAATACCAAAAGACTGCATGGGACCCTAAACTCCTAAGGATATTTAACCAAATTTTTGTACTTTAATTTTGTGGAATTTTTTGGTTTATTTATTCCCAAATATTTTTGAAACATCCTTAAGAGTGTAAGGCACTCATAGACTACCCGAATAGGTTAGTTTCAACCTGATAAGAGAAAAGAGGATTTATATGCATCTAGATGAGTTTGTTAAACTTTGAAATGACCTAAACTATTTATAAGACTCTCCTAAGAATCACCTTGTGCAATTTTTTTGTACTTACATGTATGTAATTGTAAATAATATGTCACTATTTGTTACTAACTCTTATTTTTGATGACTAGATTGGGTAGTTTCAAACTTATTTCTTCTTGTAACTCCTTTTAAACACTTGTTTTTCTCTCTTTCCTACACCCTTCTCTCCTTTTACTCTCACTTTATCTATATATTTAAAATTAATTATAAAATTTTGTATCCTCTACCTGGGTATGGTGAACCCCTACCCATTTCAACCATTGATCAATGAATAATAACAAGGTTTCACCTTCTCCATAGATTGGTTTCAATATGCATGCTTGATTAGTTGATATTTATAACTGATATGTTTTCTTCCTTAGATTTTTTTCCCCTATTTAAAATTCGCTTTTAGTTTATAATCCTTTTTACAGGTCTCTTAAAGTGTTCAAATGAAGCGTGTAGGGGTTTAGTGAGTTATCTTTCATTAATGTCTTGTCATGACCTCTTGACAAGTCCTTCTACCTCAAGCTTGCTTCAGAAACCTTCATGAGAAATAGTGATGGAGAGAAGTGGATTTAGATTAGTGTCATGTATAGGTTAGTTTCTTGTTCTATGTTTAATTGTAATTGGTTCGTAGTGATTAGATATATTTGGTTCATTACCTCCATTAGAGTAAATTTATATCCCCTTTCCTAGAAATTTGTAGATTAATGTTTGAGATTAAGTAATTTATCAATGGTAGCTATCCCTTTAACCTAGAGATTAACATCTCCAGTATTCTACCCATAAAATTGAGGTGTTTCTATGTTAATTCAAATTTGGAAAGATTTAACTAACTTCTAAAGGGTGTAAATTTGATTGATAATAGTACTGGCATACTTGGTGGGATTAAGGTTGAAAGTTGTGGAAAAATTCTTGGTGTTATTATTCTGCCTATCATTATTTAAAGGCATTAAAAAAATCAATGGTAACTCCATGCATGATAATCTAGTTCTACCATCCCGATCAACTATTCAAAGTAAGTTGTGTTTCATTTCATTGTCTTGATGAGGTTATTATGGTTGAGTTTGAACTAGGGTCCAACTTCATGCAAGTTAGTGAAGCTCCTCAAGATTATAATGTTTCATATCAGTCCTATAATGAGCTATATCAACCCAACTATGATCCATATCAGTCCTATTATCCTTATAAACCTTATCATGAGTCATACCAGTCATATGATCAACATTCTCAAGCTCATGATGTTCCTAACCAACATAATCACTTCTCCAATCAATCCATTTCAATATTAAAGCCAATTCTCTTATGATATTATAGGTACATGAAATATATTCATACACAAAGGGAATATGGTCAATATATCTAGTCATCTCATTCATGACATGAGATATTCATTTCAACTATTTAAAGAAGAATGGGAAGCTATTGTGTAGGAACCCACTAGGAGTGACTTCGAATAACATGACAATTTTTTAAATTTAATCAATGTACTCTCTCATTATATTTCACCAAGATAATATAGTTAGTGATCTAGATAGAATAAACTAAGTATATTAATAGTAAAATAAGAATGTAATAACTACTTGTTACTGATCACTAACATCATATGAAACACAACATAAATGAATATAGAACGTAATTATATATTTCCAGCCATGAACAGTACAAACATGTAGCCACTGCTCTCATGTTATAATAATTAAATAAATAAATATTAGTATAATAATGTCTCAATAATAATAAATACCATATAATGTACTAGATAGAATGATCCATGTAACCTAATTTCCTTACACTTTAGTATATATGGCAATCTCAAGTGTCATCTCCAAATAAGTGCTATTGTGGGGAGGGAGAGCATCATCTAAGTGATTTTTCACACCAACTATGGACCATCAATCCTCTTCACAATCCCCCATCTTTTGATGGCCCTATATTCATAGATGAGTAGATAGTGATGGTGTGGGAATCTAGAGAGACAAACTACTACTCGTGTGATGTATGATTTCTAAGAACATGTAGTGTACCATAAATAAATCTATTCTAACATGATATGACACAAAAATGTCAATCATACATATGAAATGACAATATATACCTAACATTACTTTGGCCAATTTCTTCAATAGATATTGATCTATAGGAACAATTAATTTCACACACATCACTTGATCGGATTAGCTTTATCTAGCATTAGTGATGCTAGTAAGCTAGTGAAGTTTATCTCACTACTTACTTAGTACTAGCGATGCAATATTTAGTTAACATCAACATAACTAATAGATTCATTAAAATTATTTTCTACTAGTAGTAATGAAAATGCTAAACATAGGAATAATCAAAATGAATACATTTAGTCTGTTAAATGTATAAATGAATCTCCAAAATATTCTTTATCATAGAAATAATAAGCAAACAAGTACAATTTATACCAACTGGGTTTAAGCTATGTTTTAGACTACATAATCTAATTTTTGTAAGTAGATTCAATAATAGTATATTCTATGATATGAACTAAAACCACTATCCACCATGTTACGTACACACTACTCAATTTCAAATAGCCAAACATACTAATTTCATAGAATCAAATAACTCATAAACCAAGTTATATCTCATGTGAACATAATGTCTCATTTTAAACAATTATTACATGTATAGGAGACTGTATTCACACTATGTTCTACATATAAGTACTTATCAATATATAAATATGATTTATAAAGTTTAATAGTCATTACAAATATGATTAATGACTTAATCATTATAACTTTCCTGTTCAAAAAATACATCGATAATCTATTATAAATATTAATATTCCTAGAATATTAATGAATGGTTTATCATAGAAAAAAGACTATTTATAATCATATCAAATTTCCATATAACTATAACATACAAACACTCACATAGTTTCTTATAGCCATCTGTGCATATTATACTATGTATTTTGTTACAAATTTGACTATGTCAGCTTATTTTACATAAAACTCTTATGTTTTAAATTACATTACCAGATTTAAAAAAGGGTTAAATAATTCGACCTAGTAACCACCTATGTTTTTATTATTTTTTATTTAATATTCCTATATTTACCAAATCTATATAATTACTAGTGGAATCATAAGCATTAATTTCCAATTTATGAATATCAATTAATTTTTGTACAATCAGTATACCTACTTTGAATTCAAGCCATCGATTGTACATACATCACATATATTAGGGCTACATCTAATATAATGGTATTCACAAATCACTATTATAGTTTTTATTCCTATATATATTATCATGATTATATATTTATGTAGATCGTTACTTGTAAACATATTTATTTAGGTCGCTATATATTTAAACTACTATGTTGAAAATTAAGAATATATTTAAACTAGTAATCATCAATAAGCATTAATGTTGCTCAATAAAATACATGCCAATTATAATCATTTAGAGACTATATACCCTTTGGAGACTATAATCATTTGGAGGCTATAATCATTAAGGTCATCATACTTATTTGAAGAATATTATTTTTACATGTCATATTATAATGCCACTTCATGAGAGTAGTGAAGTTGACATACTTAGGAATATTGTACTATATATTACTATTAAGAATTTATATTTTTTATTAATACAATGTTACTCAGAGTATTCATTTTAAGTATATATATTAAAATTAAAATACCAAATATAACATGTAACATCATGACTTAGATTGATTCATAATATATACAGATCGCTCCATGTTCACAATACATGCAAGTTACTTCATTAAACCAAATTTCTCAGTAACACATATATAGATGTTTCACTATGTTTGTAACATAATAGTGCATTGAAATCTTCATTCCATTTAAAATGGCTAATTATTATTATTATTCTCAAGTTGTTATACTAGTCTCATAGTTTTTGACATTAGCATTTGTAATGTCTTTACAATAATTAGGATCATAGTTATTCAGGTTATAATAATATGCTATATCCCATACTGTACATCCAACATTTAGAAATTAAATATACAGGGTATGGCAATTCACACTATGGAAATAAAACATAATTAATTTACAATGAATATAATATGATAGTTTCTACATATTCGAGATTTATAGTTATATTTTATGTCAAGGATATTGTTTACCATAGATATTATAATTATTATTAGAAAATATAAATATAAATGTTTTCAGATATAACTATACTATATAGGAATTTAGACATTTTTACAAGTATATCCTATACTTGTAAATAAAGAGAATCTAATTGTAGTGACAAGTATAATATATGTTATTCTATATTCACTTGATACTATAGGTTTCATGTAGTATACGTTGTTAAAATTTTGATATACTCATTTAAATATGATAGTTGTGATCCTTAATCGAATGTACAATGATTTATACTAAACATCATCACTAGTATAATATACCACATCACTTGCTAAATAAAAAGATACCACATATAATGATTTATACTAGAATAAACATAATAAATATAATCATTATTTTATGTATCTAATAGATATAATGATTTAATCTAGTATAATCTATTACTCTCCTATACTAACTGAGATATGTACATCATTTATTTTATCCTAGTTCACTACGAAACATACCAATTTCAATATATTAACTTCCAAAGCACTTAGATCACCCTATAATCACACAATCATATATTAATGTTGTACATTTTGATCATTATTTTAAGTCATTATCTCCAAGCATACATATAAATTTTTGTATAAGAATAATATAAATTGTTGTAGAATAATAATGTAAATCACTATATAAGAATAATGTAAATTTTTGTATGTTTTTAATAAAATCACTACATATATATCTCATATGGTATTTATGTTTTTAATAAAAGTACTATGTTAATATTTAGTGTATTAACTCTATGATTTATAGAGAATTAAAACAATAATATCTCATGCAAGTGATTAGTGATTTTAGTTATATGTATTTTTTTCTTCTAAATATTAACCTTAAAACATAAATACTTTATAACACTATTGTTGTATATAGAGACTTAAAATTATACATATCCCTCTCTAAGTATAAAATAAAACTACACTTAGGGTGATTCATTATATAGTTCATATAATATATCATTTTGCTAATTCATTAATGCATCTTACCAATTTCAAGAAAACTAAACCCATCACTATAATTATCAAATCACTCAATAGATATTAACCATGCAATTATCACATACCAATAGTAAGTGGATTTGCATAAGAAAATAAAATCTCCACCAACCTAGTATTCATAAAAAAATTCTCTATCAAATTTCCTCCTTAAATCCACGTTCCTTCTCTTCACATAGTACTATCTTCTTCTCTACGCTCTCTCTCTCCCTCCTCTTCCTTTTTCTTGCTCTCTACTATATATCTTATTTTTCCTATTATGCCCCCCTTTTTATCTTTTTCTTTCTTTTTTGTTTTCTTTTTATTTTATTCTTTTTTCCTAATATATCCTTTTAAATTCTTTTTTTGGTATGTATGTATTTTTCTAAATATAATATAAAATTTCTTTACTTGATTTATTTCCTTTATGATTTTTTAAATTTTTTCTAATTACTTTATAGTAATTTGTCTAATAATCACAGTGACTTGATCAATATAGGGTCAATAATATTATTTTATATCAAAGTGGTAAATAACACATAGATACATTCTACATGAAATCAACATTTAATATCCATAATGAAATCACATAAGATTAATTCCACCTAATGCAAAAACATTTATCTAAATATAAATAATCATAAAAAATGTACTAATGCTAATCATTCAAACTAAGAATTTAATATTTACTATCTAGTGTGGTATGTGTAGGGTTATATCCATTCTTCTATCATCCCCCATCACCTCCATCTATGTCACCTTCTTTGATGATGTTCTCCCTCTATCATGCTCTAATGGATGAATCTCTCCTATGTCTAACTCATGAAAATAAGGTAGTTAGTCCATACATCATGACATATATACATCATAAAATAATATTGAAATAATAAATCAACATGATCTTATTGTAAGAATATACACTATAATTAACCCATAGCAATGAAATCATGTAAACAAAATAATATTCAATTATCCCATAATAACATATAATTCATAGCTTAGTTAATAATAACCAAATCAAATTGCCAACTATAGAAAATCCATGGATAATCAAGTAAATTTTCTTAGTGAAGAATTGGGATGTATCATACTTCCCCCTTAAATCTAGTCATCATCCTAATGATACTTACTCAAACATAAATTCTTAATTAAAAACATTACTCAATAGAAAAATAACATAGTATGAAGTATAAAATCAAGAAAATAAATGTGGAAATCTTCTATAAAATACATCATGTTCCTCCCAAGTAGCACTATCCTTAGTGTATTGGTCCCACAACGTATTGCATTGTGACATATCTTTGCTACACATATAATGTTTATGAGTGTCAATTACTCTAACTAATTCTACCATGACCACCCTAGGGACCAGAACTTGCAATTAAATCTAATCAAACATATGTGAAGGATTTGTTATATAATTTCTAGGATAATAAACCTTTAATATATTATGTGATAGAGCTAGGGATGGTGATAATACAAGACTATACACTATAGGTTTGACCACATTTAACACCTAGAAGGGTAACACATATCTCGATGGTAATTTTTATAACTTAAGGTTTGACCATAAGAAAAAAAATCATCATAAAATCCAAAAACAAATGGCTAGGGAGAGTTCCACAAAGCCTTCTAGCCCCTTTCCACACCTCTCTAACCTAGAGAGTGTTTCTATCATTCTTGAAAAAAGTGTTTAGGGACCCTAGAAAGAATGATGTGTATAAGTCGATACCATAACTACTTTTCATAACTATTGATAAGTATGATGATGAATAGTGACTAGAGCTACTACATTTCCAATATATATATATATAATTATGGAATAAAAATTCCCCAGTATACATGCATATGACCACACAACTAAATTTAATAACTACTCATTTCCAAATCATAGATTTGACAAGATCCCTTTTTTGGATCCATACTCTGTAACTATCGAGTCAATGTTAGACTAACTAGGATCCATTCCCATCCCTTAGTAATCATGTTTCTAATTCACCACTCATCCCTTATGTGTCGATGACCTAATGATCTCCAAAATGTTCACATGGTTAAATGAATCACAAATCCATACTAACAGATTCTAAAGTACAAGGATATATGCAAAACAATCTAAGTTATATCAATATCCATCATAAGAAAAATTATACAAACATTACATAATTACATTAAGTTGCAATTATCCAATCATAACTAGGAGGAAATAATGTTAAAATTAACACAACAAACAAAGGGCAAGGATATCATCATCCTTATAACCTTATAAAAGGAACAAATGAGATAATGCCTCCCTACTTACTTAGCTAGTGAGACAAAAAGTTATAAACTTATCACAACTCCTTACACAAAAAAGATGTTCCACACATCTTATTCCATACTCTCTCTAGGTGAAAGGTACATAAATGTCTTATTAGAATAACATTTTTTAATAAAGATGAGAATAATATTAATCTATTCAAGGTGAATCATAATGATTATAATTAACTTATAAGTCTTAATCTAGAACTAATATAAATTCAAGGTTCACTACTCTATTTGGTCAAAGTTCAAAAGTCTAGGTAAAGTAGTACTGGAAAGTGTGACTCTAAAAGCCACAAGTGGAATGTATTAAACTAACATATAAATAACAAAACTCTTAAATAGCCTCATGTGGTATGAAGAAAACATTGCAATCCTAGTTGCCAAAATCATTACACTCTTACCAAACCTATATGTGTAGTATCATAATGTATTTCCACAACTAGAAGGAAAAATATTAACCACATAGATACATCAATCCATTCCATTCCTAAAACTTGTTTATCAATAAGAAGTAGAAGTCAGTATCCCATGATCTCCAAGGAATATTTTCAAAAGAACATTTTAGAAACAAATTTTCAACTAAGGGAATACTTAAACAACATCAGGAAGATATGAATCCACTCAGTAGGATTACAATGATGTTAAAGGAGTGTGAGAGAGTAACAAATCACCTCTTTACTAGCTATGTGAGATGATACCTCTTCCCAATCCATGAGAAAAATTATCACACATAGGAGTCCTCAACAAATATAACTACACTTCATTACAAGTAAAATTCCCACCACACTAGGTGGTGCCAATCCATAAGTGGTCTTATAGGATTCCCACTATAGGATTAATGTACACAGGACAAAAAAAAAAATCTAAGCTACACATATTATTAAGTGAGAAGCATCCCATTATTTTTAAATAGTCACAATACAAAACACAGGTGGTGTAGGTCATTTGATTACCATGTAAGCATGTAATCATCCTCTAGGTGTTTGATCTAAGTGATCAAAATATTATAGGTCTCTCTTGTTCATAAATCATGAAAAATGTTATACACATACCTAACCAAACATCATATACAATCATCACCATTGAGACACTAAATAAACCAACCCTTAAACAAATCTAAGAGGCTATGTGTGTTTCTAAGGGTACAAACTCAATGTACCACACAACATTTCATGGAATCAATGATCAATACTCATCACCTTATAAAATAGGTCACATATTATTATGCCTTATCCTTTCCAAAATTCCCTTCTATTATGTTGATGTTCCACACATTAAATGATTTAGTTAAATAGGTTCTTAGATAAATCAAACCAAGAATTATGGATTTCTATTACCTAAAATAGTCATCAAGCCATATATGAGGATCTACTAAATCTCATGACTCCAATCATGGTGTAAAATTATTCTACATTGAGGCTCTACAAGTCAAAAATACTTTTCACGTAACCAATACAATACTACTTTCGCTCTCATATCTTGAGGGTTTTCTTACTCAGTGGGATATTTTTTTGGTTCATTATAGTGTTCCTCCTATTTGTGGACATGAACCTCTTACTCTAGGGCTGAATTTTGATCCCTAGATTTATTCATGGCTATGAGAATCTGATCTAACTTTACTCCTTTCTTAGAGGCAAATCAGTTAGGATCAAATGTAAGGTTACTATCATTGACATTTGAAGGACCCTCTATGGATACTCTCACTTTCACCATTCTAATTTTTAAAAAATATAAGGATACAAAAATTCTATTGGACTCATTAGGTCCTAGATTTCAATCCACAACTATGATACCACATGTAACAACCACATTGGGTATGACTTAAAATATCATGATAATTTTTCATTTATTTAATCAACATATTTTTTCAATAGATTTCACCATAAGAATATAATTAGTGATCTAGCAAGAATACACTAACTATTTTAACATTAAAATAAGCATGGAATAATTACATGTTACTGATCACTAGCATCATTTTAAATACAATGTAACTAAATGTAGATAGTAATTACATATTTCCAACCATGGTTGACATAAACATACAACCATTTTTGACATGGTATAATAAGTAAATAATTACATCTCATTAGAATAATGTTTCAATAATAATAAATATATTATAATGTACTAGATAGAAGGATCCACATAGCATGAATTCGCTAAACTCTAATATCTATGGAAATCTTGAGTGTCATCTCCAAATAAGTACTACTATGGAGAATTAGAGAATCATCTTAGAACTTTTCACACCAACTATGGACCATAGAACCCCCATAGAATCCCCCATTAGGTAATTTGCCTCCATTCATAGATGAGTATATAGTATTGGTGTGTGAATCTAGAGATACAAGCTAGTACTCATGTGTTCTAGGATTTATAAAAACATGCAGTGTAGCATAAATAAATACATTCTAAAATTTTTATGAGAATAAAATAGATAGTAAAGTTGCATAGGATATTCCTTGGATATTTATGCATTATGTATTCAGTTGTCAGCTATATGTATTTTATCCTATCGTCCATGACTTGTAAAAATATAGAAGATTAACAATCTCTTCTTTTTGTGCCAAAGTATGAGAAGAATGTGAATAGTCAAATATATATATATATATATATATATGAGAGAGAGAGAGAGAGAGAGAGAGAGAGAGAGAGAGAGAGAGAGAGAGAGAGAGAGTAGAGATGTATTATCATGTGTTGGATAGGAATTAGGATTAACCAATGCTTCATTAATCATTTATAGATCATTTGGAATGACTTGGATAGGTTTAAACTATACATTAAACATGACTGTTCATGAAAGGAACAAAATAATAAATACATGTAACCATAACCAAATATTCTATATTGATCTCAACAAAGGTTTTTCTCCATATTATTCATACAATCATATATATATATATAGACACACACACACACACACACACACACACACACACACACACACACACATGCTTCACTATGTATATAACACAATAGTGCACTTTATGGTTCACTAAATTTAAAATGGCTCATTATTTTTTATTCTTCAATTGCTATACTTGTCTCATATTTTGCTACATATACATTCTTAATGTCTTTTAAATAATTCAAATCATAATTATTTATGTTATAATAATATGTTATATCCCATGTCATACAACCAATGTTTGCCAATTAAATATACAGGGTACAATGATTCATATGGGGATATAAACATACTGAATGTATAATGAATATAATATGATAGTTACTACATATAAGATCTTTATATTTATACTATATATAAAAGCTAATGTTTACCATTGATATTCTAATTACACTTAGTGAATATAAATATAAACATTTTCAAACACAAGTATACTTTATAGGAATGTAGATGTTTATATAAGTATACCTTATACTTGTAAATAGAGAAAATTTTAATATAGTGACAAGTATAATATACATTATTCTATATTCACTTGATACTATAAGCTTCATGTAGTATACACTATTGAAATTTTGATGTACTCATGTAGATATGATAGCTCTAATCATTATTTGAATGTATGGTGATTTATAGTAAACATTATCACTAGTATAATATACCAAATCACTTCTTAATTAAATAAGCATCACATATAATGAATTATATTAGAATAAACTTAATATATACAATCATTATTTGGTAGTTAGTAGATATAATTATTTAACCTATTATAATCTATTACTTTCCTATCCTAACCGAGATATGTACATGATTTAGTTTATCCTATTTTTTTTACCAAACATACCATTTTCATTATATTGACTCCCAAAGCACTTAAATCACCCTATAAACACAGTCATATATTAGTGCGGTACATTTTTATCACTATTTTAAGCCATTATCTCTGAGCATACATATAAATTGATATAGAAGAATAATGTAAATCACTATAGAATAAAAGTGTAAATTGTTGTAGATGAATAATGTAAATTACTATATGTATTTAATAAAAGTGTTGTGCTAATATTTATTGTATTAACTCTATGATTTATAGAGACTTAAAAAATTATATCTCATGTAAGTTTTAGATTATGGTAAAAATAGGTTTTGAAGGGACCTCGAAACCCAATACAAGGGGAAAGATAAACCTTAAAAGCACAACCAGGTTAACAATAGAACCTGCTAACAAAAAGAGCCAAAACCAGGTTTTACAGGGACCTAAAACCAACAAATAAAACCATAAAAACTAGCAGTCATAACACTGATCAAAAAGTTGACCAGCAAGCTGGAACCAAAAACCAGTCAGCAAAAGGGGACTTTAGAAGAATCTTTTAAGTTTAGATTATTTTTTTTTTACTTGACTGAAGATTCATATCAAGGGGAGGAACCAAAGGCTTTGACTTCTTTCTTCTTACAGCTATCCAACCGTCCTCCACCTTAGCTGCCTATGCATCGTATGCCTCTGAAGACATAGATCTTTGGCTCCTAGAAGCCATAAAATCCTTGTGAGAGTTAAACATTAACTGACTCTTAGAGAGATCAACTAGAACAGGGGAAGATACCACCACCTCCTCCTCTGACTCAACTGTTTCACTACCCACAGCCACTATAGGGGCTTCATTAGAATGATTCACCAATGAGTCTTCTTCATCTTCTGGATCGGATTGTAAACTTTCCTCATTCTCAGTCTCAAATTCGGAAGAAGCATCCAAAGGTTGATTGTCAACTTTGTGTACAGAGGAGACCTTAGTCCACCAGGAAGGTGAACGTCTGGGATGAGATTTCCCAGCACCACAATGATCAGCTATATGTCCCGTTTGGTTGCATTTCCTACACCGAAAAGGGATCCCCTCATAATCTAAAATTTGAGTCCAATTACCCTTTGGGGATTCAATACAGATCGCCTCAGGAAGGCCCTTAGAGACATCCATATCTACCATAAATCGTGCACAGGTTGAATGAGATAGTGGACAATCTTCCTCATATAAAAAATCCCCTAAAGCATTCCCTATGGTTTTAAAAACCGCCTCATGCCAAAGGTGTAATGGAAGATAAGGGAGTCGCACCCATATAGGGATCTTATTAAAGGATTCTAAAAGAGGATTAAAATCTTTATGCCAAGGTTTGTCCATAAGAGGAAATCTACCCTGCCAAGAAAATTTATTGTGACACAAAATAGATTTTCTATCCTCAGGGTTTTTAAAAACAATTATAAAAAAACCCCTGGCACAAAGATGAATCTGAGCATCTTTGATATGCAACCAATTCTTTTTAATCCAATCCTCTAGATCTACAAGGGAAGGCCAGAAACCATGAAAATGAAGAATGGCAGCATGAGAAGACAATAGTTCTACCGTTTGGCCAATACTTTCCACTAAATCAGGGTCTAGAGAAACCCGCATAGGTTTTAAGGCATTTACAGGCATGAAGCGTCTTTGTCCAGAAGTTGTATGAGGCAAAGTAGTATGTAAATTAGCTTCAAAGGCTGCCACATCCGTAAAGGATCTCCCCCCAGGTTCATACCCTGAACTAGAAGCGTTGGCCTGATGCAGGGCTGAAGAATCTCCAGTACCCGCAGAAGACAAAACCTCACCTGTTGCAGCGACCCCAGCCACACCTGTCACCGGATTCCCTTCGGCCAATTTCAAATTCATTGGGAGCAGGAGTGGAAGCGACTATTTTTTTACCAATGTTGATATGGTGTGGGTCATGGGTAATATCTCATGTAAGTTATTAGTGATTTTAGTGATATTTATTTTATTTACAAATATAAATTTTAAAAAATAAATATTATGTAATACTATTATATAGAGAGAGACTTTAAAATGTGCATATCTTTCTCTCTAAGTATATAATAAAACTACTCTCATGTTGATTCATTATACATTTCACTATTTTTTCATATAATATATCATTTTGCTAATTTGTTAATGCATTTTCCAATTAAAATAAAACTAAACTCATCTCTATAACTATCAGACCACTCAATAGATATCACCTACATAGTTCCCATATACCGATAATAAGTGGATTTGCATAAGAAAATAAAATCTCCACCAACATGGTATTCACAATAAAATGTTATATCAAATTTCCTCCTCAAATCTATGCTCCTATTCTTCACATGCTACTATTTTCTTCTCCACACTCTATCCATCCTCTTATTTTTTATTTCTCTGTGCCATATATCTCCCTTTTCCTATTGTGTGCTACTTTTTATCTTTTTCTTTTTAATTTTTCCCAAATATATCCTTTTAAATTCAATGTAATATTTTTTTCTAAATACAAAATACAATCTATTTACTTGTTTTATTTCCTTTATGAGGCTTTTATTTTATTTTTCTAATTAATTAATAATAATATGTCTAATAATCACAATGACTTGACCAATATAGGGTCAATAATATTATTTTAAATCAAAATAGCAAATAACACATAGAAGCATTATATATTAAATCTAATTTTAATATCCATAATGAAATCACACAAGATTAATTCCACCTAGGCATATATCAGAAATAACACACAACTAGTATGCATAAACATTTATGTAAATGAAAACAATAATAAAAAATGTACTAATGTTAACCATTCAAACTATGCATTTAATATGTATAATTTAACATGGTGTGTGTAGAGTTATATCCGTTCCTCTATCATCCCATAACACCTCCATATATTTCACCCTCTCTAATGATGTTCTCCCTCTATAATGCTCTGAGGGATGAATCTCTTTTATGTCCAACTCATGATAAGTAGGTAGTTAGTCTATACATCAAGACTTATATACATCATAAAATACTACTAAAATAGAAAATCGACAAGGTCATAATGTAAGAGTATACACTACATCTAACTCATAGCAATCAAATCTTCTAATCTTAACAATATTCAACTCTCCTAAAATAACATATAACTCATGGCTTAGTTAATAATAACCAAATCAAATTTACAACTATATAAAATCCATGGATAATCAATTAAATTTTCTTAGTGAGGAATCAAGATGTAGCTACTAGCTTAATGGGAATCTAATGAAAGAAAAAAATGGAAAATATTCTCAAGTGAGATGATGGATGTGAGTGGTCTCATTAATTGCATTGAGGATAAGTTCACTAACCATGAATAATAATAGGTCCAACTCCATCAATCTTATGTGTCTTCATACCTAACACCTCAACCATCATATATACCACCAATTCTTAACAAAGATACCCTTCCAAGTGTTTCGAGTCCTTCATGTGTTTCTCAAACCTTCCCTTTTGGTAATTCACTCAAAGAGAGAATTCAAAAGGAAAAGGAGATTATTCTTGAGTAGCCTATTGTTGAGATCTAAGATTCCATTTCTCTTCCTCAATAAACCCCTAAGAAGTATTTTAATGTTCAAAGATGGAACCAAGTGGTGAAGTCATGGAGTGGGAAAAGTGAAACAAGTATATATTGGGGAGCTAAAATAAAATAATAATCTAAACCTATACATGTCTCTCTCATTTCTCCCAAAAATTTCTCTTGTACCTCACACAATTCCTTATGTCCCTTATATTCATGAGGTCACTAACCACCCTCAAGAGAACCTATTCCAAGAGAGTATAGATAGGCAAATCAAGGAGCTAGAGTTAAATATGAAATACTTGAGTCAAGACAAGGTTAGGGGATTTAGGTCAAAGAAATCTTTGTGCCTACTCATTCTCCATTTCCCTCTCCCTAAGAACCTCAAACTAATCCATCTTTAAGATCTATTCAAGAAGATATTAAAAATAAGGTCTTAGTTGATAAATGTGAAGATAGGTTTGTAGCTATTGAAAAACCTCAAGAAAGCTATGAGAAATATGAGGTACTTAATTAAGATAATGTTCCTTCCATTTCCCAAATCAATTTGTTTTCTCTCCAAGGGTTCCTTCAATAATCTTCCACATCCAATGTTTCAACTTCCAAGAGTATTCCCACCATTCCTATTCCCATTCATGATCCATCCATCATACCTCATATTCCCTTTCTAACTCATGAACTTACTCATCACCCTCCCACAACATCCCTTCTTGAAAAGGAACTTGTCCTATAGGAGGTAAGTGTAGAAGAAAGAGATGTACTTCTAGTTAAAAATATTATTCAAGTGAGATTGATAAGGAGATTTCCATTAGTACTCCTTTGGGGTAAGATAAATACAAATACGTTTTCAAAGAGGAGGTTCTGTAAGATAGTCTTCATGGTGTGTATCAAGAAGTTGATCCAATTTTATTTACTTCTATTAAGTATACAACTTGTGAACTAGGAATTTTACTAAGAAGAGGAGATTAGTGTTGTGTTAGTGCATGAAATCAAGTAAAAAACTCACTAAACTAGCATCTTCATGCCTAGTTACTAGGGTGAGATTAGTGAAGAAAGACAAATTAAAAAATCATAACTAAAATGCAAGAAAAATCAAATTTATTACCTTCCTTGATGCTCCAATAGTATTCTTCAATTGGATTTCTTGATTTGTGCTCATGAATTCCTCATCAATAGAAGCTTGGCTACCTCTATCTCTCCTTGGCACCTTTAGATTTAGCTTGGATTGGCTTGGAATCAATTTGGAATGGTAACACTAGTTTAATAAAGCTGTTATAACTAATCTTGCATTATAAATTTTCATAAATTAAGTTTAAAAATGATGTTCATGGCCTCTCTATTTATAGATTTTTTAGATTGATCAGAATCAACCTAAACCGTCCATCCTGAGATGAAGATGTGTGGTTGAGGATTAATTCATTTTTTTTGAATTAATTTTATAATTATCCTCATCATTACATTGTAAAATGGGGAAATTAAGAGGCATGGAAGGTATTGATGAGGCATGGAGATCATGAATCCTAATATTTGTGGCATTTATGGCCTAAGGATGTCTGTCCAAGAAATGAGGTCACCTGATGATGTAAATATTCAATATTCATTTCCAAAAAAAATTATTCAACAAGTTTCCATGGAATTTTTTATTAGTCTCTAATTTGGTTTAATTATCCCTAAAGTATGTTTAAGCACTTTGTGTATAAATTACTCAAATTGATCAGAATGCCTTGTTATTGGTCCAAAACTTGACTAGATTAGAATTGGAAGGTCATGTCAGATGCATTGGATCCATTATCCCATTTAGGATATTATCAATATCAAATAAAAAATCACATCTTGTGTAAGAGATTTGATAGGAAAGAGCAATCTAGAGCACCTAGGTGCAAAATTGGTATTTTGATGCAGAATGATCTGATCAAAGTTAGCTGGCCCATAAATTGGACTACAATATTTAACGATACTCTAGAAAAAATTGGCACTTGAATATGTTAGTTTCACATATTTTAGCGTGATTTGTGTTTCTAGGCCAAATTGTGCCCTTTCGATGGAAATTATTCAAAAAGATTGATTAGAGGTTATTGGTGGCTAGATTTAGGTGTCTATAGTTTATGCCTATTTGGGAAGGCATTGCAAGCTATAATAATAATAATAATAATAATAATAATAATAATAATAATAATAATAATAATAATAATAATAATAATAATAATAATAATAATAATAATAACATATTCTCAAATAATGAAAAGGTCTTGTATGCCTACAACAAAAATGATGATAAACTAACTGTATGATGACCCCTTGAGGGAATGGTTGGCACAAACAAGTTAGTAAATAGTCCCTCAATAAGAATTTAAATAAGGGGACCAAAGAAAGGAAAGATGATGGGGTGAAAACACAATGATATTGAAAAGGTATCCAAAATCATTGAAAATTCAAGTGGGATGGTGTAGAATGGTTTGACCAAAGGTGGTTATAAGCATTATATCCTGATAGTGAAAATGCAGTATGATAACACAATGATTTACCTAAAGGTAGTTATAATTATTGAGAAGATGGAGCTACCCTAATTAGGATAGACAAATAAGACAATAACATGCGCTTATATGGGAAGAAAATGGGAAGTGATGATAACATAATGGTTTGCCCAAAGGTAGTTATAATCATTGAAAAATGTAGGTGAGATGGTTTGCAATGATTTGTCTATAAGAGGTTATAATAATTAGATCCTGATTATGGAAAATAGGATAAAATTGGTCAATTATGATGATAAATTAACATAGAGGGTAATGATGAATTAGAACAACCTACTAATAAGGAGATGCTCATTTGAACGAATAAAGGTTAAAATCCTTTCATAGTTAATTACTCTATTTAGGATATGATTGGGAGTGAATCAGGATGTTAGTGTTGAAGAGATGTAGATGACACCATTGCTAAATAGACTTCTTGAAGTTAAGGTTTGTTGTAGCACATGTCAGTAGGCATCATGGTATAATATCATGAGGACTTGGCCAAAATATACATAAGGACTGACTCCCATAGTTCAATACTCAATAGAAAGTAATGCACCAATGATAGAAATCATGATGAAAATGTAAGAATATGAATATGGATAGATTTAAGTGTAAATGTGGGCAAATAATCACCTAATGAATGCACACAAACTAAATCAAGGCAATAGTACTGAAAGTAAAAAAATAGGTAGAGAAACAAATAAAATAAGCAGAAATAAATAAATAAATAATGTAATAGAAACCATATGAACATTAATCCTATAAAATAGGTGACAACTTAACAAACAAACAAAATGGGGGAATAGAATAAAATGAAGGTGGTGGCCGAGCTATGTCCATATGTACTAGGCAAGTAGACACTGCTTACATAGTTCCATGGATGTAATATCTAATAAAAAACTATAGGAGAAATGTTATTCTCCTATGGAATGGAAAGAACATGATAATTGATGAAAACAAACATAATAGATGTGATAGAAGAATAGGAATGGTCTTGGAAAATGGCAAGTGCATCAGAGAAAAGGTGAAAAAAGGATTAGGAAACAAAGTGACAAGTGGTTTGTTTACAACTTATTAAGGGTTCCTAGAATCCTTAAGGTAAAGAAATGGTTAATGTTTTTGGAATTTTTTGAAGTATCTCAACTCAATCAAGAATGATGAGTCACTAAATGGTTCAAGCTCACAAAATATTGAGAGAATTAAAACTTAGGTTGCTCACAAAATGGCGAGAGGGTTATGAAAAGGGTGACTAAGCTGACCTCAACAAGTATTGAGCACTGCCTTCATAGTCCCAGAGTAGGACCTCAAGTCACTATAGTTTTGCCCTAAAGTGGAGGAATTTGACTAGTGTATCAATCAATTTAAATAAAATAATCACAATTGGTAAAAAGGCATATCATGGCATAAGAAGTGGAAATTTGGTACATCAATTCTTATTAAACAAATATTTCCCCTAGTTTGCCCATAGGTAGTTATAAATAGAACAAAATTTCATAGATCAATGGTACTAATTTACCCAAAGGTATTTATAATTTGTAGCAAGACTAGTGATAAGAAATGAATAAGAAATGAAGGATGCAACTAATAAAACTTTTGTCACACTACTCCAAAATATGATCTCTATCTAAAGTACTTAAACCAATTAATGAAATTGATAAGATTCTTCGATGCTAAAAATGTGTAATGAATGGTAAAAATCAAGGTCAAATAGGTTAAGCTTTAGAACAAACTAGGTCAATAGGTCAGAAATGTAAAGTTGATATGGCTAAGAAGATGGATAAAAATGATATTTTTACACAGAAGAATAGTGATAAAATGGCATAACTGAAATGGTCATTATAGATAATACACCTTAGTTCTCAAGTATAGTATTGCTTAAGGTGAATAATATTCATTATCTCAAGAAGTTCATCTCCATCTAGTGTGGCAAGCTTATATGCTCCTGATCCATAATCTATAGTAATGATGAAGGGCCCTATCCAATTTGATTTAAATTTACCTTTATGATTATTCTCAACTTTGGTATTCTTTTGTTTTTTTTTGAATAAGATCACCAAGTTCAAATGTTCTATACTTGACATGTTGATTTTAGTGGCATTTGAGTCAGTTTTGATATGCCTGAAGATTATTGAGTGCAGTTATGCATTTCTCATCAAGTAGGTCTAACTATTGCAGGTGAGCTACTCGATAGTCATGATCATATAGGACATGTTTGAAATAGATGTATAGTGAAGGCAATTTGACCTCAAAGGGAAGGATTGCTTTAGTACCATAAGTAAGTGAGTATGGAGTGGCTCTTATGGGGGTATGATGATTGGTATGTTATGCCTAAATGGTAGGGAATAGATATAGGTGTCAATCATGATCAACATCATTGATAATATTTTTGAGAATAATGATCATGTTTTTATTTGATTCTTTATCCTGGCCATTACCTTGAGGGTAATATGTTATAAATTTTTTTTGGGTGATGTTATATTTGATACATAGCTATAATGTCAGATGGAATACCATAGTAGCAAATGAGATGGTTGAAGATGAATTTGAAAATTTACTTTCTAGTTATGTAAGTGAGGGGTATAGTGTCAACCCACTTAGTGAAATACTTAGTGGTGGTAAGGATATGTTTATGGCCATCAAATGAAGTGGAGTTTATCTTCCCAATGAGTTCAAGTCCCCATGTAGAAAATTGCCATGGTGTCAACATTGGTTTCAAAGTTTGGGCTAGGGCATGAATTAGATTAACATGTTGTTGACATTTATCACACTTCTTTATATATGTATCTACATATACATCCATTATGGGCCAATAATAACCAATATGAAAGAGATTTTTGGATAGGAATTCCCCACTAGAATGAGATCTAGATACACCTTCATGAACTTATCTTAATGTTATTGTAGACTCTATTGAATTTAAACAATGAAGTAGAGTTCCATCAAAACTATGGCAGTAAAGGGTGGATCCAAGTAGAGTATAATGAATATAATAATGAATAAAGCCTTTGGTTTGTTTTAAAGATATGTTAGGTGGTATAAGTTAATCATGAAGGTATTTGTAAAGGTCTAAGAACTAGATAGAATCAGGACCAACAATATCATAAATCATTGCAATGGTTGAAGGTTCATGTACTGGTGCTAACAAATTCTTGATGAGGAACTGATACTCTCTATCTTTATCTATTTATCAAATTAGAGATCCAATAATAGACATGGTATCTATATTTTTATTACTAGCCCTTGGTATGTGCTTAAACTAAATGTCAGTAATTTGTTACTTAAGAGTGTCGACCATGGCTTTATATAGAACTAGCTTATCATCTTTGGTCTAAATATGATTTGTGACTTGATTGATGATTAACTAAGAATCACCATAATCTTGGAGATGAGATTTGTTTCAATACAATACCTATCGAAGTCCTACAATAAGTGCTTCATACACAACCATGTTGTTTGTTTAAGAAAAGTTGATTCTGAATGATTTAGGGATTCTACCCCCCTATGGTGTAATAAATAAGAGGCTTGCCCATAATCCATGTGTATTAAATGAACCATCAAAATATATCTTCTAGTGATGCTCCTTAAGAAGTGTGTTAATGACAATCATTATGGTTCATCAGGGAAATGAAATGTGAGTGGCTTTCTATTTGTAAGAGGTGATTTAATAAGTTGATATGTAAGAACTTGTCCCTTGATTACCTTTTAATTGACATACTCTATGTCAAACTCACTAAGAAGCATGATCTATTTAGCCATTCTACCTTGAAAATTAGTTTTATATAATAAATGATTGATCATATCTATTTTTTTAAATGACCATGGTCTTATTATTCAACATCTAATGGTATAATTTCTAAGCTGAGAATACCATGGCTAGAATTTTTTTTTTAATAGTTGCATATTTATATTCATATGTGACCATAGTATGTCTTAGTTAGTATACTACATTCTCTTTTCCATTTTTATCATGTTGAGCTAAAAGTACCCCCAAGGTATTATTGGTAGCTAATAGATACAACAAGAATAGTCATCCTGGCATAAGAAGTAAAAAAACTGGTGGATTAACTAGATAGTCCTTGAGTTGTTGAAAATCTATTTGACAATGTTCATCCTAATGAAATGAAACTCCTTTCTTAAAAATGTGTAAATGGATGACACTTATCTACTAACATAAAGATGAAGCATTATATTGATTGGATCTTACCCTATAAACTATGGAGTTGCTTTAAATTGGTTGGTGGCGACATCTCAATTATAGCATGGAATTTAGCTAGATTGACTTCAATACCTATATGAGACATGATGAAGCCAAGTAATTTTCCTTAGGTTACACCAAACACACATTTATTTGGGTTGATTCTAACTTTATACTCTCATAATCTTTAAGATATCTTATGTAACACTGTTAGATGGTAGGCCCTAGTTTTGGATTTTCCTAATATGTCATCGACATAGTCTTCAACAATATAATGCGTCATATCATGGAATATGATATTTATGCCCGTTTGATATGTAGCTACAACATTATTAAGGTTAAATGGCATTACCTAATAATAAAATGTTCCCCGTGGAGTGGTGAATGCTATTTTATGTTGGTCTTTCAGTGTTATTCTAATCTGGTTGTATCTTGAAAATCCATCCATGAGTGAAATAATTTCATAACATAATATGGATTAAATGATCATTTAAACATTAGGAAATAGAAATTCATCTTTAGGACAAGCTTTATTGATGTCTCAAAAATTAGTATAGATTTTGATTCCTTTAGGATTTTTGCTAATAGGTACAACATTAGATATCCATTCTGAGTAGTCAATGGATTAGATAGATCCTACTTCTAGGAGTTTTTCCAACTCTTTTTTTTACAAAGATAGTAATGCGAGGATGCATCTTACATATATTTGGTTTTATCAATTTGGCATTAGGATTGACCACAATGTGGTGTAGAACCAAGGCAGGCTCTAAACCTAACATGTTAGAATAAGCCCATGCAAAGATATTTACAAATTCTCTCAACATAGCTATAAAGACTTCACATTCCTCCTTAGTGAGGGATGCACCTAATTTTATCCATTTTAAGTCTGATGGAGTCCTAATGTTTATCTTTGTTGTATCATCATCTAGAAGGGTTGAACCATCTTCTAAGATAATAGGTAAAGACTTGAATATTTAGAATATATCAAGGTCCTCTGCTAGAACTTGTTCTTCAACTTATTCTAGGCATGATGAATCTAATTCCCCTAATGGGAGATCTGGCCATGTGATAAAAATAGTTAAAAAGTCTTGAAGAATTCAATAAAATACTTATTATTACACAAAACTGGACTTAGATCCATAGGTAAGTTCATCATTGGTGGTCTCTTAGTCTAAATTCAAAGAAGAATGAACATCCCCATTTAATGGTGCCTAAAATAGGTTTTCACCACTAGATTGGCCTTTATCTTTACTTTTTCCTTGGTTAGAAAGCACCTCAAAGAGGTTTTCACTTTGGGACCTTAATGTTTTATTTATTTATTTTTGGCTAATGGTGTTCACCTGCTCTCCAAAATAGGTTTTAGGATCTAATGTAATTGAGAATCCTAACTTGTTATCCCTTAACAAAGTATTTTCCCTATGGCCTAAAACTTCATAGAATGCCTCACCATTTTGAAACTCATTAATTAGCAAATTGGATTCTTGTTGGTCCCAATCTATCAATTGGGGATAGTATAACTGTAATGGGTTATGATGAATGACTGAGGTAAGGGTATAAATGACATTGTTATCAAATAATTTATTATCATCTAGGTCATCAAAGGTGAGGATATGATCATAGTTTTCTTCACTATAAGCATCATAATAATTAGCCATTGGTGATGGAATTCAAATAAGATATGTGGGGTCACCCCCAGGTGATTTAAATCTAAGTCCATATAGTATTTTATACTTAGTCATGGAAATTGGCTTGATGGTTCCTTGTTGATTTGGATTGAGGCCTCTTATTTCATAATCTTGATGGTCCATGATCCTATTGAAAATAGTATACTTTGCACTTTTATAACAATTAGCTTGGTTGTCATTATACAACCATGATTCTTCCCCTTTAAGAGGATTTGGTTCTAGGTTAGATGTTATTATGAATATGGTAGGTCCTTTATCTTTGTTATTTTTTTACCAATGCATGTGTGGGGTGACTTTAAGTCACCCAAAGGTCTTTGGATTTTGAAAAAGATTCACATTATGGAAGGTATGATGGGTCACATACTTTCCTAGACCATTATCTAAAATGGTGAAATGATTGGAAGATTTAATCTAAGGTATTAAGATCTATGCAATTATCCTATGGTAGTTCAATAAATATGGCCTTTCCTTTATCTTGTTTAGAACTTAGATTTATGTCATATTAGTAATTATAGCTTTGAAACTCAACCATAAGTTTTTTGTAGTGTTCATATGGGTGTAAATCTCTTAGAATATTCATTTCCATCCCTGAGTGGGAGAACTTGATACATTGGTGTAGTGTTAATGGGACTACACAAATATCATGTAACCAAGGCCTACCTAGAAGCATATTATATGACAATTCAAGATCAATCACATGGTAAAGTGTATTGTGGGTCAAAGGCTCAATGATAACTTGTAAGTTAACGGTGCCTTGTGATTCTCTTTCTTGATTATCATAGGCTTTTATAGTTATAATCTATGGTTAGATATTTGCGAGTGTGTACTAAAGAAGCTTGATGAGCTTTAAAGACACTATGTTTAGGCCTGATCCTCTGTCTATAAGGAGACATTTCACTTTATGCTACTTTATATAAACTTATATGTATAATGGATTATTATTGAGTGGGCTAAGGGAAGTCATATCACTTTGGTTGAATGTGACTTGTTGGGATGGAGATAGGTGTCCAACCAAATCTTGAAATCTATTAGGGGATATGTCAGTGGAAATAGTGGATTATGTCAAGAACTCATTCAAGATGTTCTTGTGGTTTGTTGATGTTCACAGTAAATATAAAAAATAAATTTGTGTTGGTGTCTTCTATAATTATTCAAAAATATTAAACTTCTCATCTTGGTCAATAGTGAATGGTTTATTTTGAGGCTAAATGATTGGTTGGATAACATGTAAAGTGGCAGATGGTTATGTGCCTAGGATAGTAATCTTTGACCTCTAAGTTATGATTACATAATCAATATTAGATATTAGACCATAATTTATAATAAATGTTGGGAATGGTATGGGACCAGATAAGAAAAGTCTCAATTACCAATGTACTTGTATGTGGTCATGTGGCAAGGGCAAGTTGTTAGTGTAAGGTCCAAAAGTGGAAGCCTTAATTTGCTAGTTTGCCTATGTTCTATCCTAGGTAAAAGAAGGATTATCCATGTAATGTGGTTGAGTGTTATTATTTATGAATGGTCTAGATTTATTAATGCTTGATCTATGATTAATAGAGATGGTACTAATGCTACCCCCTGTAATATGACCTATAATCATGTTATAGTCATGTGTAACTACAAGGTAGGTTTGTTGGTTGTTACCATTCTGACCTTGGTTTTATCTATTATTCTAATGTTATGGGTTCTATTATTGATTCTTTTGATTCTACTAGTTTGACCTTTGATTTTTATACTATTGATTTTGTTGTTACACTAGCTAGTGTTGTTGTTGTTGTTGATTGTTTTATTATTACTGATTCTTATGTTGAGGAAAGGGGTATTGATAAATCCCAAGAGTTTTTTTGGAAGTGGAAGTAACATTATCCAATGTTATCTCTCCATTATCCAACATATTATCAATCAAATGCTTAATTTTCACACATATTCACTGATTATTCCCATTGACCTGATGATATTCATATAATTCATTTTCATGGTACCAATTAGGATAAGGAATGCCTTGTAGATAATGCCTTGGTAAATGTCAACTAATCAAATTAGTAGTGATAATGTTTTGAAATATAGACTCAATAGGCTCTCCTAGGTCACTAAAAACATGATGTATAGGCATAGTGCTCCTTGGAGGAGGGTTTTACAATGATAAGGGTTGTATTTATTGCACAGGTCTTAATTATTGTGCTTATAACATTGGTGGGAGATATTGTTGGGTAAGAGTAAGCTAAAAAGGTGATACAGATGATGTTTTCACCATTTGGACATGATGTGACTCTCAATTACCCATAAGATTCCTATTATAGTTAAATTGCTTTGGTCTTTCTTGGTTATTACCCTGTGCAAGTTGTGATGCTTGCACTTGAATTGGATGTTAGTTTTGGCTACTTCCCTAATTGGTACCTTGATTTTGATTAGTCGATATAAGCTTAATGATACTTTTATTAATAAGAGCTCACTCAATCAACAAGATTTTGTTGATAATCTCCTTAAAATTATGTGCACATTGTAGTTCCAGATGATAATCTATCTCACTATGCAAATTTGTAGTAAACACAATGGCTAATTATTTATCTAGTAAACTATGGGTGAATTAGCTTACAACGGATCTCCATCATTATAGATAGCTTGAAAAACTCTCACCATCCTTTTGTTTTTCTTATGTTAAGTCAACCAATGAAATCTCATGTTGGAGATTATAGGAAAAGTATTTCACAAACTTATTAGAAAGATAATAAAAAAATATTACTAAATTCTTGGGAAAATTTATGGCCCACTCCAAGGCTTGTCCATCCAATCTCCTTCAAAACAATAACAAAATATATATATCAGTATATGCCACTAGTTGACATGTGACAAAAAACTCAATTAAATAGACCTTAGGGTCACCTTTCCCTTTATATTTGTTGCTTTTTGGTGGTTCATATCCTAGAGGAAATGGTATTTTCAAGTACTCCATGTTGAATAGATAAGAAAAAACATCATCCATCTTAAAATTTTTAGTCTGTTTCCCAGCTTGAATGGTAGCAATTGCATCCTTCATCTATTGTAATTCTTGGGATAGGAAACTAGAAGGAACATTGGTTTGAGGGAGAAGATTGGTTTGGGTAGATGGTTGGGAGTTCAAAAGAAGGACACTTTGACCAGGGTATGATAGAGATATCTATTAGGGTACATTGGTTTGATTAGTAAATAAAATAGGAATATGCATATGTAGATTAGGATATACTTGGAATTGTACATTTGGTTGTGCAATATTCTATTTTGGGTTAGTGTTAAAGGTTTGACTTGGAGTATTTTGTGCTTGGGATGGAGGGATATAACTATACTATGCCTACTACAATTGAAAAGGGACATGCTACTGACTAATCAAACCTTGTTATTGAGTGGGAACTTGTGGACCAAGACCATGTCTCTAAACTTGTGGCACATTTTAAACCAATGATTGTCTAGTAGGTACTTGAGAAACATGGGAACCTACTTCTTACATGAATCCCTATGGGAAAGTAAAAGTAGGTTGAAGATTTATCATTTGTCACTGACCAATATCTATATGTCGACTAATCATTTTTTGGTTTTGGATTAGTATGCTAGTCTAAGATTGAAGAGGTATGTTTATTTTAGATTAAGGTAAAAACAAGTTTTGAAGGGACCCCGAAACCCTTAAACAGAATCAAAAAGATAGAGCAATAACAAGCATCAAGAAAATCATTCCTAAAACTTACAACAACATAGTAACAAAGTCAGGTTATACCAAGACTATCTAGTTTATAAATAGCCCCCTAATATTCTAAGAAAAGATTTAATATCTATTTTTTAGGGTTAAAATCTAGAATAGTTGCCTGCCTACCATCAAAAATATTTTGCATACTTTCTAGCTCTCTGGTTTTCTTAGTGGATCTTCTTCCAGGTTTGTTCGGAGAACCAACATCTGATTTCACCTTGAAATGTTGTTCATCTCTTTTTTCAGATTTATCCATAGTAGAAGCAAAATGTTTCACCTTAGTTTGCTTGTCTTTTTTTCTACTTCTTGTTTCTACCCCCTTAGTATTGGTCTTTTTTGCAGCCCTTTTTCTTTGGTTTAGAACTTTCTTTAAGTTTTCTCCATTATCATTCACAGGAAGTTCATTAGAAGGGAAATCATTATCAATCAGAATCTCCTTGGACTGAGAAAAAAGAAAGTCTCCCTCCTCTAATTTATTTACAGCTACAGCCAAGCATTCACCTTCCTCTAGCATAGTTTTGTCATCAACATCTCTCCATCAATCTTCTATACTTTGATAGAAAATGATTTGTTTTGATAGATCTGTCAAATCATCTATTCTTTGTATAGGTGTTATGGTATCTGATTGCAGCCCATGTCCTTCTTTCACAGAATTTTCTTTCTCAAAAGAAAACTCTTTATCCACCTCAGTATGTATAACATTAGGATCTTCAAAAGAAGGCTCTTTATCCACCTCAGCATGTAGAGCTTTAGCATCTTCATTCTTCTGTTGTTCTTGTCGATGATCTTCTTTGGGTTTCCATTCTTTCTTTTCCTTATTCTTGGTCTTTCTCCCATCCAAAACTCTACTAGGATAATTTTTACTTTTGTAAGGACAATTTCTAACCAGATGCCCCTATTTCTTACAAGCATATCAAGAGTTGGGCAAGTCTTCAAAAAAAATCCTTTGAGTTTTTTTGCCAAACTTTGATATTAGATCCACTTTTTCTGGAAGATGATTTAAATCTGCCACTTTTTTTGGAAGAGGTATGTTTGTTATTACCTAATGAGGTGGAACATTAATTACCCCTTGTTAAGGTAGTAATATATTAAACATTAGATACATTGGTATACTAGATTTTGCTTGAAGTTGTGGAATACTACTCATCACTTGTTGAGGAGTAGGATTTGTTACATTTTATTTAAGGTGGGACATTGGTTATTGGTTTCCTACCTAATCTGGTAGGTTGCACACTTGAGGAAGAAGTTAGTTGAGGTTGGGAGATAGGTGGTGAAGTTTTGGGTATTAAGGCTCCCATTCCTTGGTATGATGATCCACTCATGGTTTTAACTATAGGCCTATGTTGTTGACTAGTTATTTTTTCATTAGTGCTACTTTAATTGGGATTCGACATTGATTGCATATTGTCCACTATACTTTTCTCATTATTGTATGTAGAAGTAGAAGACACTTCTTAAATGATGGGAATATGAAGCAAGCTTCCTATCAAATATTTTTGTATGAATGGGCATGAACTCTGATTATCTTGACTAGTTAACTTTATCAAAACTCTTATTGAAGGAACTAAGTCAATAAAATGTTTGTTCACCATGGTCATCTAATTGAAATTACGTGCTATATTTAGGTAGGTTTGATATGCCATAGGTATTTATTTAAAGTGGTATTCCATGAGGTTTTTTCCTTTATTAGGCATATTAGGGTCTTAATATGTTGTTTGGACTAGAGGCAAAGGATTAATAGAAGAATCTTGTTGATCATGAATTATGTTGTGTGGCATTCTTACTAGGCTTGGTAAATTATCATGAGGGAAGTCTAGTAGAAACTTGGCCCCCACCTCTATGGCTCAAAAAAAAATCTTGTCTTTGTTATTCAAAAAATGATGCTCAAAGAAAACTAGATTATACCTAGAAGGTGTATTATTATAACATGATTGTTACGGAATTGGTTCATCAATTGTGAGTATTATAGATAGGTATTGTATGGTTTATTCTTGGTCTTGTTATGAATAAGGTGGTCTATTAACCAAATAGTTATCCAATGGATCTTGGATTTGTGCCCCTAATTGAGTATTAAAATAGGGATGTATATCCATCTCATAAGCAATATTATCCATATAGGGGTCTTGCACCATTTCCTCTTGCACAACCACATTACTAATCCCTAGATTTTACATGAGTCCACTATGAGTGTAGGAATACATGTTGGGATCCATCATCAATGCTTTGAGATAGAAAGGGAAGACGGTTATACAAAAACTAAAAGGGTAATGTCTAAAAACATGATGTTCAAACTTAGCCTATATTTTTCGAAAGGATCAAAACATTTATGCAAATATTTGTGAAAACACAAGCTAATGTTAAGTGTCTAATGTTACACATCTTACACAAAATGATTAAGTAAGTGAAACAAAAATACAAATGCCAAATGCTAAGGTCAAAGTGTTTCAAATCAATCTAATCTAGGAAATTAAAAGTTGCTAGGTCTTTTGGCCAAACATGGCATCAAAAGCTAGGCTCAAACAAAGCATGCACTAGGAATCTTGGCCAAACGGCATCAAAATCTAGACTTTGAAAATAGATGAAAGTTTTAATCTAACATATTTGAAACACTTCAAATAAACATTAAGATTTTGATTCTTGGACATGGACTCAATCAAATAGGTATAAGGTATGAAACAAATAATGGTATAAAAATTAATTCTTTTAACAAATAAGCCAGACAAAAGTGAACTAGATAAATAAAAAAATTGTGCTCGACAAAGGTTAATAAAATTATACTCAGATTGGTTTGAAAATGTAGGAAAAAAAATTAACTCTATGCAAGAAGGCCTAAGAAATAATATCTAAAATGTTTTAGGTAGCATAACTATGATAGACTACCCAAAAGATGTGACAAAATGATTCTTTCAATAACTCTCTAAGGAAAAACTAGTTCCCACAAATTTTATATCATAACAACACCTTTGTTAACTCAAAATGTTATGGTGCATAGACTCAAAGTGAAAGTGTTTAGCAAAAAATGGCTTAATTTTATCAAGTGGTGATAACGATCATGACTCTTAAATGACCTTTAACCCAAATTGGAAATTGAACCTAAGTTCCCTCAATTGTAGTGAAAATGGTGAATCCAATTAATGCATCAACCCTATAAAATTATAAAGGTACATTTTAAAATTTAGATTATAAATGACGGACTTAAACAACTTTGGCAAAGGTCTAAATTCAATTGGGTAGCATAACTATACCAAAGTGGATGATATGACTCCATGTTTTGATGAACTTTTGAACAAGGAAGATTGATGGTTTCATGTGGGAAACATAATGAATCTTTGTTCAAAGTAAAATTAAGACCATGTGTTTGGTTTGTATGGTTTGTTTACACCAAGTTTTGACTCAAAACAAGACTTTAATCTAGGATAAAACCAACTAATTAATCACTCTTACATCCTAAACTGACAAGGTTTCTTGGTATTATTGGACTCCATCAATATACATCATTTGAGAGGATTTTAAATGTTCATCCAAAAGAAAATGTACATTAAATAGTAGGGTTTTTACACCCCCCCTTCTCTCAAATGATAGTACTATGACATAGACCTTGAGGTGCACCTTTTACCAATAATACCTCCGTAGCAAGTGGGGATTTGTATAAGATATACAAATTTTTGAAAGTTTTAGGAGAATCAATTAGATAATTAATTTCATGCCAAATAATGAAAAATAAATTCATAGATTTTGGGTTCGTATCACTTGGCTTATTGCAAAAAAGTCTAGTCTTTTTTGCAACCACTAAATCATGTTGTTCACTTAGTGTAGTATGATGTCCAAAATGACACTACATCCCATGTGTAAATACAATTAGGAGACAAATAAAGTAAATGCTAGGAGGTGAAACCTCATAATGAAGCTTCCCTAAAGAACTTATGTGAGGTGTTAAATTCCCCCTCAAAATCCAAGTTTGCATAAAAATAAAGAAAACATAAAGTAGAAAGATTTTAGGGTCATTTTCAAGGTCACCCAAAACTTTAGAAAGTTTTTGGGGAGCACTTTAGATGACATTATTTATAAGCCTTGGAATAGACAATTTGAAATAGGAATGGTGATTTTTGATTCCAAGGGTTCCCTAAAGGGGACAAGTGGAAGAACATACATGTGGTATCCCTCTTTTTGCCAAACAAAATCTAGATCAAGAAACTATTGAAGATAAAAATGACAAGTGAATTAAATTTTAAAACCAAAATGAAAATGAGGTGATGTTATTTTGACCCGTTGGTATTAATATTGTAACTTTTAAAACTAATGCTAAAAATACTTACTTCAGTGCCTAAATGTTACTTTAAGCACCAAAATAATGTTCCTAATTAATTTTAAATCATGAAAAAGGTGTTCTAAACATATTTTTAGAAAATTTCAATCGTGGTCTTGAAAATAAAATGTTAGTATGTCCTTTATCCTTGAATATAATTTAGGTTTGAAAAAATGAACTTCAAAAAAGAGCTCTTGAGTTTTTTACACAGTACAATCTTGCTACTACACAGAGCAATCCCACTTCTTGTAGGACAATACCATGATTGTAAGAGTTACAGTATTGTAACTAACCATAGGTTGTTCAGTCACAATACCATGACTTAGAATAATAATACCACTAATAGTTGGACAATCCCACTACTTAGCAAGTCATGGTATTGCCACTAACTACTAATATTTAGACAATACCATGACTTAGTTAAGCAACCTTGCTAATAGTAAGATAATCCCACTATTGAGTTAGTAGTGATATTGTCAACCATATATGAAAACACAAATTTAGTTCAAAAAATGGCTAATCACAATACTGCTAGTCTAAATAATAATCCCACTACTTATAGGACAACACCATGTTTGAGTTAGAATAAACCCATGACTTCTAAAAAAACATTTTTTACTTAAAATTTTCACTCTTTTTGGCTCCTTTCTCAAAGATTTTTCAAGGAAGACATTATTATGTTAGTTGAAGGAGCTTTTTGACCATTCTTGTGAAGCTAGGAAGGTCCCATCGGGAGTGCCATTATGTGAACTAGGAATTTGACTAAGGGGATTAGTGTTGTGTTAGTGAATGAAATCAATTTAAAAACACACTAAACTAACATCTTCATACCTAATTAATATATTGAGCTTAGTGAAGAAAGACAAAGGAATAAAGCACAACTAAAATGCAAGAAAACACACATTTCTTAGCTTCCTTGATTCTCTAAGAGTATTCTTCAATTGGCTTGATCAATTTGTGCTCATGAAGTCCTCATCAATGGAAGCTTGGCTACATCCATATCTCCTTGGCACCTTTAGATTTGGCTTGGCTTAGATTGGAATCAATTTTTCAAGGTAACACTAGTTTCATGAAGATTTTGGAACTAATGTTGCATTATAACTTTGCATAAATTAAGCTTAAAAATGATGTTCATGGCCTCTCTATTTATAGATTTTTGAGATTGATGAGAATCAACCTAAACCATCCATCCTATGATGAAGATGTGTAGTTGAGGATTAATTAATTTTTTTGGAATTAAGTTTATAATTATCCTCATCATGGAATTGGAAAAAGGGGCAATTAAGAAGCATGGAGGGTATTGATCAGGCATTGAGGGCATGAATCCTAATATTTGTGGCATTTATGGCCTAGGGATGTCTTCCCAAGAAATCAAGTCACCTGATGATGTAGATATTTAACATTTGTTTCCAAAACAAATGATTCAACAAGTTTCCATGGAATTATTGATTGGGCTCTAATTTTATTTAATTATCTCTTAAGCATATTTAATCACTTTGTGCATAAATTACTCATATTGATCAGAATGCCTTATTATTGGTCCAAAATTTGATTGCATTGGAATTAGAAGGTGATGTCAGATGCATTGGATCTATTATCCCATTTAAGATATTATTAATAGAAAATAACTAAGGCACATGTCTTGTGAGAGAGAGAGAGTTGATAGGAAAGAGCAACCTAAAGCACCTAGCCGCAAAAGTGGTATCTTGACTCAAAATGATTTAATCAAAGTTAACTGGCCCATAAATTACAGTACCCCATTTAATGATACTCTAGACAAAATCGGCACTTGAGTATGTTAGTTTCACATCTTTTAGCATGTTTTAGTGTTTTTAGGCTAAATTATGCACTTTAGGTGGAAATTAGTTAAAACCCTGATTAGAGGTTATTGGTGCCTAGATTTAGGTGTCTACACAACTAATGTTGAGATTCAAGGTTTCCTAATGAAATAAGATGTGGTTGACATAGTGCATAATGACTAAGAAAATGTGCTTGTTGAAGTTGCCTTGTAACCATAATATGACTACATAAATGAATTTAAAACTCTTGACAACTGTAAGGTTCTTTCGAAGAAAGAGGAAGGTATTATTCTAGTTGATCTTATTCATGTTGATCAAAGATAAAACACTAAAGATGATTAGCGACTATATTTTTAAGCCCTTCAAGAGATTGAAGGCATTTGAAAAGGTGTGTTGATTATTGAATATCATGATAATAAGGATTTTGAATCAGATATGCTCATTGAGGAAAATGAAATAGCTTGGGGTGAGTATGTAAATCTCCTTGATGAGCTTGATGAGATTACAATAGCTAGTAACAAGTGTGGTATAACTCAAGATACCATTGAGGCCTAAAAAACATGCCTAGATAGAGAATCATTAGTGGAAGTATTAGATAAGGGACATCATGAGATAACTTTTCAAGTCCAAGATGAGTTCACCTTCATAGGTGATTGGTTTTTAGTTATTGTTTCACTTGAGAACATGCCAATAGGAGTGGCATTCAATAAGAAGATGAAAATATGTAGAGAAAGGATAAAAAGGAAAATACCTTTATGCCATTCTTCATTTCATGGAGTAATGTATTGTACAATATTCCCATTTGATCTAAAAGGAAGAGGTTGTTTTTAGGTTAGCTATGTATGATTAGTCTATTCATGTTATTTGTGGTGTTTCCTATGTGCTTGATTCCTTTGTTTTGTGTGTTTTTTTCATTTTTTATGTTTTTTTAAATGTTAAATCATATTTATTTGTCCTAGTCAAGGTCTGGTTAGGTCTAAAATAGAGTATAAATGACCCCATTACCTAATGGAAGGAAAATGCTACTGGTCCATTTAGCATAATAGGCATGGTACTGCCTATGAATCACTAATGTATTGACTAATTTTGTTCCCCAAGGTCAAAATGTCAACCCTTATAGGTGAATTTTTTTGGTCATGTCTTTCTAACCTATTTCAAGGTCTTGTCATGCCCTATATCACTCTCTAATAGTCATGATAAAACCTTATTAACATTGTTTAAGGTTTATTTGGAGAAATTAAGGAAAAGTCCTATAGTGGTATTGTGGTGGTCTAGTTTTTTCATAGAGTGATGAGTGTTAGTCAAGAAGTGTTATAGGTATTTAGGTGTCCTTCATGATGTTTTGGAGTGTTTAAGGTTCATTTATGAATTTTAAAGAAGAGTTTAATAAAGAAAAAAAAGGTTTTTAACTAACTTAATGTATACTAAAGGCCCCTAAGTGAAAAATAATTATAAATCACTTCTAAAAGACACTGGATAAGTTACATAACTACCATACTATCAGTAAGTCAGATAAAAGTCAAAATCTTGAGTTTTAATGAGAAATAAGGGAGTTAAGAGACTTGTATAGACTTATTGAGTTCACTTGAAATTAAGAATGGCTTATGAACATCCTTTAATATGCCATAGGTCATATTACATCTTTGGATCATGTTTAAATTGTAACAATTTTATAAATCTCTCTCTCTCTCTCTATATATATATATATATATATATATATCTCTCTCTCTCTCTCTCTCTATATATATATATATATATATATATATCTCTCTCTCTCTCTCTCTCTCTCTCTCTCTCCCTTCACAAACTCATAAGTATTATTTTTGGATGCATGGTATAGTCCATACAAGTTGTTTTGGGGAATAATATTTTATTAAAATTTGTGGACCCCTATGGGATTAAAATTTTAGGCATTGGTAATTTTATTGAGCTCCTTAAATTTATGAATAATTGGTAAGGAGATAAGGTGATTTTTAGGCTTATATCCCCATAGGCTGAGTTTTGTGAAACTCCAATGCAAGTGTGAGCTCATTGACTTTATGAAATAAATTTTAATGGGTCATAATAGTTATATAAATGTATTTAATACTTTAATACACTAGGTTGTCATGTGTGGGAAGTAATTTGGTAGGCAAAGTCATTCTTTTACATAGTTTGTAAGTGATTGCCAATGTTTCATTATGTTTTACAGCTATCCACATGGCTTAATGTATACAAATGATTATACATTATATTATAATATATTATAAATATATAAAAGTCCCTATAATAATTTAAGGATGTTCTATTAGTTTCAAAAGGGTCACATCATCATTCACCTCTTGGAATGTGTTTTACTGTTGCCTACATAACATGATGAATTGAGTGGGGTCTAAATCTACATTTACAAAAGATTTTTACAATGATTATTTATTATTAAATTTTTTTATTCAAGAGTGAAATGATATTAGAGCCTTAATTATCATGTTTTCACTTTTTAAAGTCTAAGACACAAGGATATAAACCTACAGGTCCATAGATCAGTAGGTCTGTAACTTTAGGATAAGTTTAATGAAAGGTTTTAATGTTTAAGTTTTAGACATAAAAATGAAATAATTTTAATGGATTAATGTTTGAAGGATGTCAAAAATTAGTGAAGATATAGTAACATTTTATATCCAAGGAGGATTAGATAAGATAGAGCTTGTAAACCTAATAAATCTACACAGGCCCAATTTTGAAGAAGAAAGCAGGGGTTTGAAAATGCTATGAAAAGGAAAATTTAACTTTGTAATATAGTGGAAATGAAATTTAAATTATATTATTAATGTATTATAGGTTCCATGATGGAATGAGAATATTATTCTTAAGCTCATGCTAAACTTCTCAAATGGTCACCTAAAACCAACATAGAAAGTGCAAGAAAGAAAATTGTAGATTTGTGGAGTATGATGTCTTTGAAGGGCTCATAGGGTATGGATACAGTTAACTAGATGATTAATATAAAAATTAGGGTTATATTTTTTTTATTAGTATATATTGAACATATTAAAACATAATATGTATTCTAACCCCTCTAATGAGCACCTATAGCCATCTATTGAGAAGATTGTCTTAAACAATGTTGTTGGTAAGGTATAAGTATATAAGACAATTAAAGGATACTAAGCTCCCAATAATCTGAAAGATCAATGAATATGTTTGGTGAGTGTAAATGGAAGTCCTATAAACCCTTCAATGCACTTAGTCTATCCTAATAGCACCTCTAGTTTGTAAGATGAACAAATTGGTTCCAAACCTTTAGGGAAGGGTAGAGTTCATGACAATCATGGGGTTTAACTCATATATATGCATGAAAAAAGTGATAAAACAATATGAGGACAAAAATAACATAAAGGAGGTTCGGATGACTAAATGGAACTCCACCAAAATTGTACCTGCTCAACTAGTCACATACATGCCTACTTATTTTTATGAAGTATTTGCTTATTTGAAGATGTTTACAGGCTTATAGGGGGAATGATTTAAATTAAATAATATAACTAAACATCGATAACATAACACCATGAAACTCTCAGAACCATCAAGAGACAAACCTAATGATGATTATCTTTATTCTAAGTCAAATAGGCCTAATTACTTACATAGACCTATAAATGTAGTCATGAGAAAGTGTTTAGTTGGGTTTTAATAGATAAACTTGAGGAGATTTGGGAGATGGTGAGAATTATGGACAAGCATTTCATGAAGTTATAATCCCTGACAGTGAGGGAAATGACTCAAGAAATCTACAAGGGTTAGTTTGGTGTACTTGTCTACAAACCCTAGGCTTGAGTAAAAGAGGTTACAAGAGACCTAATGGAGAAATTTCGTGAATATGACCATTGTTATAATTTAATATTAATTTAATATATCTTTTTAGGTCATTAGAAACTCAAAATTAAGCTTCAATCACCACCTACATGTCCCAATGCTTCTTGGCATCATAGAATGTAGTCCACCAGTCTAAGAAGTTACATTTTCTTACTTAGTATAGTACAAAAAGATTACATGGGACCCTAAGCTCCTAATGATAGTTAAAAAACATTATGTAATTGTAATTTGTGTAATTTTTTGGTCGATTTATTCCCCAATCTTTACAAATCATCCTTAGGAGTACAAGGCACTCATAGGGTGCCTACATAGGCTAGTTTCAACTTGATAAAGTGAAAATGATTTATATGCATCTAGATGAGTTTTATGACCTTTTAAATTCCCTAAATCATGTATAAAAATATACTAAGCATCACCTTATGCCACTGGTTGGTATTTATAGGTATGTAATTGTAAATAATAAGTTAAAAAGATTATTTTAAGCTACTTGGGAGGTCTCTACAAGATGTCAAAAGTTCAAAATTGACATGGTTGATATTTAGAGGATTATAAAACTAAATGAAATGGTCTTATTACTTTCTACACATTATAGAATCCTATGGAATGAAAAGTCACTCTTTAGGTATGGAGGCCTAATTGAGACCTAGTTATGAGAGAAAAATGAATGAAAATGACACTTCCAATCATTATTAGGACCTAAAAATTGGCATCTATATTTAAATACATACCAAGTCCTCAAATATTATTTAATTTTATTATTACCATTTTTACAATTATATAAACAAGGAGGTTGACATGATTTTAGTTATACAAGGAATGAACCTGAAATGGAGCTTTTAGCATACATTGACTTCCTTGGGTTGGTTCAATAATTCCAAATAAATTATATGGGTCTAATATATTTTTAATATACAATACATATAAATATAATGAAATAGAGAATATGAATCTATGTTTTGATACTTGTAAGCAAAATTTGACTAGTGAGGTGAAGCAATTTCTAGACACCTAGCAAGAGAATAAAGTGATGTGTCAAAAAGAACCTTAGGATATTAGTTTATAGGTTTAAAGAGTATATAATTTTTTTAAATAAACATGATCTAACAATAAATAAGTACAATTGTCATTCTACAAGCCAAGGCAAAGGGTAGTTTTGGAGAAGTAGTCAAGGTGTCAAGTAAAGTTGAAACTTCCATGCCCCTTAGAGTAGAGGAGCTTATTAAAAAGACTAAAACTTGTATTTTAGGACTTTATTGGGTAATTAAAAACTTATTTATTCTTATAAATCCTTTTGAACACTTGTATTTATCCCTCTCCTATGCCCTTCTCTCATTATTCTCTCACTTTCTATATATATTGAGCCTTAATTGGAAAAGTTTTTATCCTCCACCTTAGTATGGTAAATCCCTACCCATATTTATCCTTTTATAAATGAATAATAACAATGTTTTACCTTATCCATTTATTGGTTTCAATATTCATGCTCTATTAGTTGATCTTGCTAAGTGATACGTTACTTACTTTACATGGTTATCCTTGTTTAACATTCATGTTCAATTTAGAATAATTTTTTCATGTATCTTAAATTGTTAAAATTGAATGTGTAGGGGTTTAGTGAGTTGTCTTTCATTAATCTCATAGTATGACCTCTTGACTAGTCATCTTAGATCAAGATTGCTTAACAAAGCTTCATGAGAACATTGATGTAGAGAGGTAGATTTGGATTAGTGTCATTTATAAGTTAGTCTTTTTTCTAAATTGAAATTCAAATTGGTTGGTACTGATCCAATATATTTAGTGAGAAACCTCCATTAGAGTAGGTTTATCTCCCTTTTACTAGTAATTGGTAGATTAGTGTTTGAACCTAAGTGATTTGTCAAGGGGAACTAACCATTTAACCTAGATATTCATCTCTCTAAAAGGGTACCCACAACATTGAGGTGTTTTCATGTTACATCAAGTTTATAAAGCTTTAACTACCTTATAAAGGGTACAAATTTTATTTATAATACTAATGAAATCATGGTTGAGATAAGACCTATCTATATTTGAAAAAGGATAAAAAAGGATGCAATAAATTTTTTGTCTCATTTTTTGGAATATCAACATGCGAAAGTTGAACATGTGCATCTAATAGGATTATTATATTCTCATGGTAAATTGAGATGGAAGTGTTAGGTGATTAACATAGATTTTTCCAATGGTGTTTATTATCACATAACTAACATGATATGATCTTGGTTGTAGTTGATAAACTAACTAGAGTAGCTCACTTCATACTAGAAAAATTAATAGATGATGCACCTATGATTGCCAAGAGATTCCTAAAAGAGGTGTAATAATTTAACATATTTATATAAAACATCATTTTAAATGGATATCTGAGACTAGCTTCTAGATTTTTGTTGAGTTTTAATTAATCTCTAGGTACACATTTGAATTACAACATTGTATATCACCCATAAATAGATGGATAGAGAGAGAGAGTTAACAAGTACTAAAATATATCTTTCATAAATCACTAATACAAATTGGAGGAGTACCTTCTAGTGTTTGATTTTGTTTGCAATAAATCATAATAACCATCGTTAAATATGACTCCATTTGAGGCATTATATGGAAGGAGGTGTAGAACACCAATCATCTAGGATAGGTAAGAAGACAAGGTAGTGTTTGGACCTAAAATGTTTATGGAAATGGAAGACCAATTTAGAGTAATTAGGCAGAGGTTGGATGAGGCCAACAATAGATAGAAAATATACACTGATCGGAAGATAAAAATAAGGTAGTTTTTTATTGGTGATAAAGTATTTTTACAATCCTAAAAAATCTCAATTAAATTTAGGAAATCAACTAAAATTTCACCTAGATATGTGGAACCCTTAGAGGTTCTAGACATGATCAATATTTTAATATATATGATTACTTTTTTGTGTGTCCTATATTAAAAATTTTGTTGTTTATCCTTCACATGTGTTGGATTGGAATGCTTTTTAGGTTTTAGATCCTAGGGTGGTCACAGTAAAACCAATGAGAATAATAGACATTCATAACCTTTGTTTTCATAAACGATAAGTGTCATGATTCAATGTCTAATAGCCAAAATATTTTTAATATAGTTCCACTTGAGATGATTATGATGAGTTTTATAGGATATTTACACATTTATTTTCTTAATATATTGTTGGATATTACTTTTTTTTTTAATAATGTTTAATTTAAAAACTTAAGTTTAAATAAGTGTCATCAAGGTGATGGCCAATTTTAAGGGCAAAGGATTTCACATCATGATTCCTCTCTATAAATAATAAACTAATCATTCATAGATTTTTATTGTTATTATTTAGTTAATTAATATTTTGGTTAAGCAAGATTTTAGTTACTGATTTATGAATAATTATGTGTTGCTTAATTTACATGATTGTTGACTGTGGAGTTATCAATACTTGAATATTATTTAAATGAAGATCATATTTATTTAATTTATTACATCAATATATTGTGTATGTTATATTGTTCTGGGTTAACTACCTTTATTGTTATGAGGTGGATTCAGGATAGATCCGTCTCTCATAGTGTGATGGAGGGAGGGCATCATCAGAGAGGGTGGCATAGATGCAGGCATTGCATGATGATAGATTGGAGACTATGAGCCCACATACACACCATGATAGTTTAACATGATTTGATTATTTTTTATTAGAATTTTTTTTTCTATGTCTTTGATTGCTAATGTGTTATCTACATGTGAATGACTACTAATAAGTTTTATTTTATGATCATGATTGTTGCTTGATGCTCATATTGATCTGATTATGTTACATTTATGTTAACATATTTAGATTATCTCATATGATTATGTCACTTTGATGAATAAATTAATCTATGTATGTCTTAGCATAACATACTACTATCTTTGGATATAATTTAATTTAGTATGATAGTATTTTGTTTGGTATACATTGTTATCATAGTAGATGGGATTCTATTACTTTGTTTGATTTGTGTGATAGGTGATTATTAATATCATGTTTACAAGGTTATTGTTATTATTATTAATGTTATAATGAATTTTGTATAAGTAAATTTCATTTTTAAATAAACATAGTGTTACATTGATTAATGTTTAGTCAATGTTAATATGACTAGGCAAAATCATTCTTATTTCTAAACAATAGTTGTATTGTTGATGATATTGGAAAGTCATGGTATTTAGTAAATATTATAATGTTATAATGAGTATCTTTTTATAATTTGATGGAATTCTTTGATTGTTTAGTTAATAACCTTATTCTAAAATGACATTATCATTAGAATTATAATAGTTGAATGACTTTTATAAATTCCATGTTTAAAGGGATAATGTTTAAATTGATTATTATATTGATCTATGTATGGAATGTTTGAGAGTTAGGGTTTGGTTAGTGGTGTTCATTTGTTAATAGATTATTATGAAATATAATCACTTTGTTTTGGGAGTTTTACGTGAGGAAGCTGGTTATGATTGTTAGTTATGTTAGTGGTTTTGCCATACATCAAATTAGTCATGAATAACACTTGGAGTTTGGTAGAGAAAATGGAGAAATTAGTTGCATGAATTAAGCATGTAGCTAGATAAAATGGGAGGAGGAAGTGCCCAAGATATTATGGAACATGATGGTAATTGGAGAAAATAGGAAAGGTTTGAAGAAATTTTGAGAAAGATCTTTCCATTCACCATACTATTAACTTCACTACTAGGTCATTTATATGAATAAATTCATACTATATGATTATGATTTATATTCAAGGAAATTTTTATGGTTAGGAGTCTTATTTTATTGTTTTGAGGATGTGTAAAAAATAGGTTATAAGCCTGGTACTATAGATGGCTCGACCATCCACAAAACTAGGATTATGACTAAAAAAACACTAGTTTTGAATGGTCATGGTATAGAACTCTTTGTTATGTATATATAAAATATTGAGCTCTATCAAAGAATTTTTTTTTTTAATTTTATTATCATGAATTTGAAACCTCAGGATGAAAATTAAAGGGTATTATTATTTTTTTGATTGAGCATAGTTGTTAGATCATGTAGAGATTATATGCAATAATTTTAAATATAAATTTGAATTTTTACAATTAATATGTAAATATTCATAATACATTAAGTTTTAAACCTAAGTAGAGTATGAAAAATAATTTGGGGGTTTTAAACTCGTAATTTTAAATAATGAGTTATAAACCATTCTTGTTATGCATATGTATCATTTTGAATATTTAATGAATTGGGTCAACTTTATAAAACCTTATACGGTATGACTGTGAAAATAGGGTCTTAGTTATTATGTTTAGGTTGACTTTATAAATGATATATGGTTGTGTTGATCCAATTTTAAAACTTGTATCTAGATACCAAGATTTATAATATAAATGTAATTTAAATTAATACAAATATACATAGATGTAATCATAAATATCATAATTCCTTATACAAGACTTGTGTATGGATACATTTATGTATATACCTATATTTTATACTCAGTATTTAATTTATTTCTTTTAGTTATATAATATGAACCTTAAATTATGCTAAATGTGGATGGATACTCTATTGTAGTTTTAACTATGCATTCAATCTTGCATATCTACAAGAAGGTTGAGGTTTCTAGTTAAATACTATGTTTGGTTTAAATTCATTTTATGAGTTTAGTATGACTTGATAGTATATATATACAGGGGTATATATATAAGCTATAGTTCTCCAAATATTTAATCGATGACCTGATAGTATACATATACCAATGTATATTTATATATACTTAGCTATGTTATATTTATTGATTCTTTATTTTCATAAGTACAACTATGTTTTATTATTATATAGCCCTTTGTAAATTAGTTAAAGTGACTATGTGAATCTATATAAAATACTTTAGTTGAGTAGACCTACGTTTTACTAAATCTCATCCTTATATAGATGGTTAGGTATATAAAGGACTATGTGTTTATAAAATAAAAATTTCCTTATATCAAAATATATCATACATATAATGATGGATGAGTTCATTTTAGGCTGCATGTATTTTGATATTTTATGGAAAATTGTTTGGGTTTAATTAAGACAATACCGA